>JAQBSW010001187.1:0-145781 GCA_029291075.1 Eudiplozoon nipponicum | reverse complement strand
GATTAGTATTTCCGCGATTAGGTGGACCCAAGCAGGAGGAAGCACAAAACCGGTGAGAAATCATCACCGGGAAAGGCATATGACCCCCGCTAGTAGAAGCCGTGGAGGTTCATTGTAAAGGCTCCCAGATATACCTTCCGAGCATGCCGTCAAAGGATCAATGCGACGGGACCGGATTGGCACCGATACAAAAGCTGAAAGTCCGATTCTCACTAATGAGATCTGGGCATTGTCGAGACATCAGCAACAAGTTCATTAACAAAAATGATTATCTCAGTCACATTCTCATGCCGATACGGGTGCGCGGGTAACGCGTTAGGTCAGACGTGGTGGGAAACGGAGTGCCCCACATTTGATTATCAACTATGGGCCACTAACATTGAGTCTGATTGAGTAAAACAGGATGAAAGAAATGTCGAAACATTAGGTAATCTTCCTTCCGATAAACGGAGCGCTCAAAATGACGATGTCAGGATGTATCAATGGCATGGATATCTTGACACACATTTAAGCCCTGACATTGAACCCATGTTGGACTATCGCAGAAGGCGTACGGATATCGCCTTACTGGTCGCACATCGGCGGTTTTGAAAGGTTCTCACACACTCGTCCAACGGTCGCACATGACTTTACCCGATATAATCGAAGCGCTAACAGTGTTTGACCTTTCAGTGCCAAAAGGCTAGGTCTAAAGACAGTAGAACGCAAATGGTGCGACAGCCGTTGCCTTATTCACCAAAAGAAGCTCAACCAGTAACAAAATAAACATAGGTAGCTGTGTCAGAATTTCACCAAATGCGCGAAGAAGTTTGTGAAGATAAATTCAATTTGCTTTAATAGTGATGGTTCCAAACCCGAACCGGGTCAATGAAGTTTGTGGAAATTATCATCTATTAAACTTTCGGTAACGAAGGATGATTCTTATCCTCTACAACAATTTACTCCGAGATATAAAAAATGGTCTGAGGTTTATTCAACTTTAGATCTCAGCGTACTATCGAACATAATGGAGAAGAGTTAGATACTAACCTGATCAGATTTCAGGAGGGGGGTCGCACGAATATCTCCCAAATGCATTTTTGGTTTGAAAATACCTATAGACATTCAGCGTTTGGCTGAAGAAATCATCAAATTTATCCCATTCGCGAGGGTATGCTATAGACGTTTATAATGGGCGGTACTAGTCATTTTCAAAGTAGGCTTATCAATAAGCATTCGGAAATGGTTTTGACCAGGCTGGAACAAATTTGGATCGGTGGTCAAACTAACAAATCATATCGGTTGCTCTTCAGTTGAATCTTGGTCATATACTTTCCAAAGACAGGAATTAAACCTTTGGAAGATAAGATCGTTAAAGCTATAAAAGGTGTCTGCTTCAGACATACGCCAGTTTAGAGTTCTTGGGTATCGATCGTATTATCGTCGATTGTTTCAGGTCTAGCCGGAATTCTTGGATCGTTAACGCATATCTATCGAAGAAGAGCACGATCAAACGTTCTTTTTATAAACTTGAGTCAGGAATGAGAAATATTCCAAAGGCCAAGGAAATTTAAGTGACGCCATATTATCTGTAGGTGGAGAAACCTTTCGAGCTAAATCACGAATGCCTCAGATGTTACAATAGGGCAGTGCAGCAAGAGTCAGGATAAGACCGGATGGGTTTCTCGTGTCAACTGCAATGAATCCTGGAAGAAACGTTGCCATTACGTTTGGCAAAGAGCTTCTAACGATGTCACCGCAATTGCCGCTGAGCCGTATAGACGGATATAAGTTTAAGTTATTGACCGATCATAGGCCCAATTTGATCGGTATACTTGGTAAAACAGCTATGGGCTTATTACCTAATGAGTAAATTCCCAAATAACTGCGGATTATGAGTTCGATTTCACTGTCATATTGGTGGTAAGGAGAAACGGTAGCCGATGCATTTAACCGACGAATGAAACTGATGTCTGTCAGGCAATATTTAAAAGGTCCGTTGAAGAGTTTAGATGATTCATATTTACATAATTTCGTTAATCGAATCAAGGAAGAGTAATAATCGGATCCCTTCACGTTAGTTTTTGTCAAAGACTACGGATATTCGCTTGCACGGCTCATAAATTGGCAAGTGGTTGTTATGAAACGTCTAGAAGTCAACCATGACATAATATACGTGTTAGACCAAGATTATCAAATTTACACGATATCGGACATCCACCAGCTAAAGCCATGATTCGACTGATTAAGCAGATACATGTGCCACATGTCTATGAGCCTTTGCGGGTATGGGCGAAACCTGTGTAAGTGTCAAACGATGTAATGTGTGGAGACATACAGAACCGAGATAAAGAATATTGGGATACTGGTGGACAGTTCCGGCAAGCACACATAGACATTATCAGATCACCTAAATGGAAACAAATACTTTGCTGACTACAGTAGATAGATTTAGTCGTCAATTCAAGTGGCGATTTTAAAAAGACATGACAGCGTAAGAAGTCTTGTTGCGTTTCTAAAGAATTAAGGATACATTAACGTTATGGTGTTTCAGATCACTATCGATCGCGGTGTCGTTATATCCGAGCTTTTCGTAAGATCCCTCAACATCATGGGAGCCACTGTGTTATACTAGCTTATATATACGAGCGAATGGGATAGTGAAGGCTATCGTGAACAAGCTGCATTAAGGTATACTAATTTAAAGCAAGCTATATATTTGATCTTCCTATGTTTTCTCGTCACTGTAAGATATAGGGCACTGAATGAACTGCCATATAGAACTGGTTTGGAGAACCATTAAGGTTTTTGATTCTTCCAGCAAAGAAACTCCAAAACAGTGCCAGTTAGGCTTCAGACTGTAGATGGTTTATGGGAGCACTTAAAGACAAGATGTGTTGTTTGGCCCCAAATAAAGGCAGAAAAGCAAAAACCAAATGCTATGTGTCCTCTGATCTAAATCGGCTTCCATCTTCGCATATAACTAATGAAAATGGGAAGAACTGCCTGACACCTTTGCAAGACCATACAAGGTCACATGGAGTTAATGACGGAATCTCATCACTTAGAAATAAATGGCATTGAGGATTAAACGTTTACGTTGGATCCTTGCATTCCCCGGTTTATCTGGTTAGAATTATCACTGAATTAACAGATGCGTTGAATGACCTTCGTTGCCGCCAGGCAGAAGATCTGATGTGCAATCCCACCATACGAGAGCGCAAAAAATGAAATGCAGAACTCGGAAGACGCGTTTAACATAGCAAAAATCTTATTCTACAGTTCCTGACATGAAAACTGTTTGGCCATACCAGATGGTACGGAAGATACGTCCAATTGTACCGGGCGATATGAGCTTTGAGGGCTTATTATACTACAACTCGTTCTGGATGATTGCAACGTCAATGAAGAATCATGATAACATATACTGGCCATCTTTTTTTGAGAAGATGGTGTATGTGGAGAAGGCCGATACCTCCGCCAAAGGTAAAGCAACATTAACTGATAAATTTAAACCACCGTGTCTTGATTGCAACGAATTTTATTTAAAAGAATTCTTCTTCTTTTCCAGAACTTTCTTTGTTTCGAAAAATAATTAACTTTGAATTGTGCGCCATTTTCAGTTTTCGAATGGTCTCAAGCAGGTTGTATCTTCGCTGGTCTGCGGCAATTTCGTACGTTTTTTTCATTAAAAACCAATCAGCAAACACAATATATATCTGCTTAGATTGGTTCTGCTTCTATTTTACTGAAGCACACATAGAAGGGACATTCTGGGACAGGTAATTTAATTATTCTGTTGTTCACGTATATCTCATTCCAGATTATTTGCTTCCGGTGTTTTGCGGAGAGACAGGTTTCACATTCCGATTGGCCTAACGATGTCAGCAGTTGACTGTTGATGAATTAGTTATTCACAGAGATGGATGCTCGATGTATTAAATATTGAGGACACTCGTAAGTTAGTGCAAGATATTGCAGTTTGAATTTAACTGGCGTTACAATCAGCCATGGTGGTTTAAATTTATCAGTTAATGTTACTTTACATTTGGCGGAGGATTTATCTTCCTCCACATAACTATATCAAAATTGATATGATATATGCATTGATATTACTGCCGAACTTTCTGATGTTGATATATTGTACAGTATAACTAGAGAGATTTACTTAACTTTATGAGATTAATTGAACATATTAATGTGACGTGATATTTTTTTATATTTCATAATTTCCTATATTATCATCTATTTAATGGAATATGTGTGGTTTGAATCCAAGTAAAGATATTCTATTCTATTCTATTCTATTCAAAAAGCTAGAAACTGTACAAATTAAAGTTGTGAAACTTATTAGTACTGTGTCCTTCACTATATACGCCAGTAGATTAAAATTTGTCTCATTGCAAACTATATGGTTTCGGAGGATGTGCTATTGCACAAAATTATTCCTCTTGATGCTGTGAACTGGTGCTTAATGAAATGGAACTAGATCGGGACATTTGTCGATCTCTACACGTTGGTGAGAACTGATGTTGGGAATTTATTTACTTTTTTGAAAATTTAAATAATTTACAATCAATTGTCAAGGGGGCATAGAGAAACGCCTCCATTTAAGAACTCTTTTAAATTTTTATGTATTGAACTAGAAAAAATATACAATCCTAATAACCATTTTAATTTGGATTATGATAATACTTTCCCGTGGTTGAACAAAAGACAAGGATAATTATGATCAGCAACATAACTTCTTGAAATTTTGATTTCTACTATCTGTGTTTTTCTATTTGAAATTTTATGCATTATATCATAATATTAGTTAACATTACAATTAATAAATTGCTAGTCATGTTTCTCAATTTTACATAATGCTACGCTGGAATTATATCTTTGTTTTTCAAATTATCAGGTCTGAGAAATTCGTTGATAAATCTATAATTGTTTATATAATTAATTATTGTAAAAATGCAATTAATTAAAAGACCGTTTACTTCTATCATAATAATTGAATCAAAATTGATATATCATATGCAGTGATATTAATGCTGGGTGTTCAGATGTGGATAAATCCTATATCATAACTATTGAGATTAACATATATATGAGACTAAATAGACATATTTATGTGATGTGATACCTCTTACATATTGTAAACTTCCATATAGTATTATCTATTTGATGGAACATGTGTGGTTTGAATCTAGAGAAAGATATTTTATTACATTTTATTCTATTCTAAGTTAAGTGTCTGAATTGTAACAAAATCAGCGATGGAAATAGTATCACTGGAAAACAAAATTTTAGCATTGTTTAAGGATTTCTCTTATATAAAATGCTTCCACACATTTATAAAATGAACCTTTTTTATGGAAGAGAGAGTACAATTTAACATTAAATTTCATGATCCTCAATATCATTGTCGGGATATGTTTTGACCTAGAACGCTCCAATTATCCTATCTAGGTCTGAATGGAATACAACAGAATTCCCCGCAGAAGTGCACGAATTCAGATAAAGCAGTCTGCAAAATTATAGAAGCAGCCTTTGGGACACAGAAGTGAATATAATGTAATAAATATTTGTATTTTTTACTAAATGGGCACGATTTTTATGAGCAAACTCCTACAAATAATTCTTTGTAAATAAAGCTTTTTTTTGAGTTAAGAAATGTCTTCTGACAAATGGTAAAACTCAGTAAGATTGTTATCTACAAAACTGAAAAATTTGGTTGGAAAATTTGGAATAGTTAAGTCTTGTCCGGGCGACACACTTATAATAAATTCTGAGAGAATCCCCTTAAACATCTCAACAAAATGATCGCGACAAAAAGGCAGCAGACAGATATATTGTGGTGTTTCATCCAAATCCACGGGTTCTTTCCGACTGACAACAGAATTTAAATCCATGCTTGCACCCTCGGATGTGGAAAGGCGACATTTGTTATTGGAATAATTTGAATCCTCTGTTTGAGCAAAAGGATTTTCATTAGGAGCATCTATTGTGTGTGTGGTTGTCCGCGAATTAGTTGACCGGACATTTGCATTCTAATTATAATTGCCTGTTGACCTGAGGTATGAAGAATATAAAAGACGAGAGTTAAATCTCTTCCGAGCCAGGCCTCAGGAGGTGTATTCAGAATTTTACAGAATCAAAGCCACTCCCGGGTGAGAAGCTCATTTGTATCATGTCACGCGAAAAGTGGTGGCCATTCCAGATAACTGAGTGTTCACCCGGGTTACAATCAAATGAGGCTATCATATTTATGCTGCTGGATCCTACCAGTTATGGTGTAATACTGAGCTCGCAGGTAGGCCTGAAATAAAGAACTAAGGCTCAACATATTTCGGCCATGATGTCCACCACATTGGCTGCTACGACACGACGGGAGGGTACCGTTACAACATCCGGCAGTAGTTAAATAACTCATTGGAATTTTTCACAACATAATCAGAGAGTCCGCTATGAACGACGGCTGCCAGTGGCTTTGAAGAAAGGCCAACATATAAAGATACCAACTGCAAAGAATACATCGCCTAAGGAAGAGCAAAATCAGTAAATCCCTACTAAAGAACGACCAATTCAATAGGAAAATAGGGTCCATCATCTCATCAATAATAACAGACGGGATCATGCCAAAATATTAATTCTTTGGAGGCTTACATCTAAGGATTTTTATTAAAGTTAAATATTTAGAAATCTTCAACGTACAGCCAATAGTAATTGAAATGAATACGGGGGCTGATATGTGTTTATTACCAATGACTTGGCCGTTAAACAATGTAATATCTACAAGATCAAATTTGTATCAGTCATCGGGCGCGTCGCTAGTGGCTGCGGACGAATGGATCACAAAATTATAATAGATGAAGTTATATACTATATGTCTATTTTTGTAGCGAATATTTAAACGCCCCTACTGGGACTTGTTTTTATTAGAAAATGGGTTAAGAAAATCGTTTATCAAAATAATAGTATATGCCTCTTGAGGCCGAAAAGCACAAATTTCATAAAGTCGATATGCATCCTTAAGGTGCAGGAAAAGACCGGTTGTCTGCCCGGGTGGCGGAATGAGTTTCTAATCCAATACAATACTAGTTCAAATCTCTTTTTGGAAGCGAATGTCCAGGGCCAACGGTCGATCGCTTTAAACTATGACTTGAATTAAATGAAGGTTACAAACCAAAAAAAGTATGATGCTTCTCCAAAGAAGCCAGCAGCTGCAACTCTTGTAACACAAAAGTTGATAAAGACCGATGTTCTTGAGCCATCCACATTTGTTTTTTGAGCTCCAATGGTTTACTTTACAAAAAAGGATGGTTTGCTCTAACCGGCTGCCGATTTCCGGAAATTAAACTCGGTAACTATACCTGACCCGTATCCAATGCCACCTCTGCGTGATTTGTTCCTACAGGTATCGGAATTCAAATTGTTTGCCACGCCTGAGCTTAGACAGGGATTTTGAAAAACTGGCGTTTGGTCCGGAGACCAGTGGACGTTAGCAATGCATGTATTCCAATGTAAATTCCAATTCACTTGAATACAATTTGATCTTAAGGACGTATCGAATGTGTTCGAAATAATGATGAAAATTTCCGTCTCCACCTTTCTTGTACAACAGTTTGTGTTGAAGATGATTTTATATGTCCACCTCTGAACACCAATTACGTATTCGGCTAAAAAAATTGTGTCGATTTATTGGTATGGTAAATTTCCTTAGGCCATATCTCGCAGGGATGGTTGTTACGCAACAACATTTATTTAAGTCAACAAGTGCCAAGATAGATTTACTTTGGACGGAGGAGGCTCTATAAATTTTTTATTCTATTTAAACAGAAATTAAAAGAGCAATTAGTTTGCCTTTCCTGGTAGGTAATATATCTATTGCTACAGACACGTAAGATATTGGCATAGGAGCACAGTTACAAGCGGGCGGACGTCCAGTGCAATATATAAGTCGCGCACTTACTAAGGCGGAACAAAAATATCTTGTCACAGTAAAGGCATTACTGGCCGTACAATGGGCACTACGGAAGCTCAGGCAATTTGACATCGATTGATATAAAGATATTTTTACTGATCATAAAATACTTGTGCAGTTGTGATAACTGGGTGTCAAGAAGAAAAGAGCACACTGAGCCAATGAACTACCCGACGTGTACGATGTAAAAATTCATCAAATTGCCGGTATCGAAAATGCTCCAGAGGATGCGCTCAGCAGAATTTCCCAATTGCGCGTTTCGCTACTTATCAACGTATCTGAGGAACAGGGTAATGATACCACAAATCAGGAAATAGTCAATCAGCTTAAAAAACGGCAAGGTGTTGTTTGCACCATATAAAACGATGAGCCTGCAAAACGGCCTATTGGTGCGAAAAGAAGGACAAACAGTGCAATGGTTTGTGTTGGAGTCTATACGAATAGAATTGATGGCCTCCTGACATCAAAACTTAGGAAATCTTGACGCCGAGCGCCTAATTGAGGCATTCATTTCGAGATTGTATTGGCCTGTCATGGTAAATTAATTTCGTTGCTTTTGTCAAGAGTGCATTAGATGTCAGCGTAGTAAATGACAAAAAAGAGAAAAGGTCAGCACAATTGCTTTCAATGACACTGCACTCAACCAGTTTATGCATATTGACCTGGTAGGTCCACTGCCGGTGACTGGTGGTGAAGTAGACTTGGTGTTTAACATGGTCGATATGTTGAGCCCATGGCTCGAGTTTTTAACAGTGAAGAAAATCACAACAGAGAAGATTCTAAACTGCTTATAAGAGCGCTGGTTCAGTCTTTTTTCTGTCCCACAATTTATTGTTATCGACCAGGTTTCACAGTTTGAGATTAGAGATTTTAATCAATACTGCAATTACCTTTACATAAGACATTCTCACGCAGCCACTTACCTCTCACAGATCAAAGCGACGGCTGATCGAGCACACCGGACGATGTGGTCGAGCGGGCCATGAGATTTGCAGCATCAACAACTACAGGATTGGCTCAAACAACCAGGAAAAATTAGACTGTCTGGTGTACCCGTAATCCTTTTATCCTATGAGTGCGCACCGTGGCGGATATTCAGGAGCAACTAACATTGCTAACTGAAAAATTGAGCGCTACACTTCGACAAGCCTACATGCATTCGCCTATGGGTCGGCGATTAACTTATGGTCGTGAAAGATGGTTAGACAGGCTGTCAATGTTGGTCCGTATTGTGTAGAAAGTTTAAAAACAAAGCACAATACAGTTTCGTTAACGTTCCCGACGGTATAAAAGCTGTCGCAGTTGCTCGTTAAATTAGGGTGCCAAGGCGAAATCCTTGAGTGGGAGGGAGATGAAACAATAGCCTTATTTGAGGCCGAGAACGCTTCAATTGCCTTATACAGGGCAGAATTTAATTCATCGGAAAGTCATTGCAGAAGTGCACAAGTTAAGATGAAGTAATCTGCAAAATGATGGAAAGAGTTTCCGAGACACAGAAGTGAATATAATGTAACAAATATTTGCATGTTTTATTAAATGAACGCACATTATACGAGCAAACGCCAATAAATAATTGACTAATTATAAACGATTTGTGTTGAGTATAAAAATAGCTTCTGAAGGATTGGAAAAATTAGTAAGAGTATTACCTGAACAAATTAATAATTTGACTGCCGAGTTTGGGATAACTAAGTCTTGTCCGGATGACTCATATATAACAATTACTGAGGGAAACCTTATAAACAATCCAAACGGTGCTGATCAACTCATCACATATAAATCCATTTAGAGCAATACGTTTATGTGCTAATTATTTGGTCCTGTATGTTATGCTATAAATCACTAGGTTTAGCTATTTTTATTTGTGATAATAAAATTAGTTTTTAATAATCAAGCCTGTGTTAAATTTTTTAATGTATCTGGTTGTTGGTTGTGTTTATCGATAGGCAATCGATTGTACAATGTGATGAGCATGCTATGCGGAATGTAGCTGAGCAATTGATGATAAAAAAGAGATGGAGATATTAGAGCAAGTAAAAACTACTGTTATATCAACGTTATATTTAAAATGGTTAGACTGAGTATGCTCAGAATTAATTTTGTGAAAGTGCTAGATTAAAAAATCTTAGGATTGAGCACTGATCCCTGCGGAACGCAATAACGGATAAAAACTGATTTCTAGTGACATATTCCAATTCTTAAAGACGTCAATCTGTTTTTGGCATAGTGACTTGTATATCAAATTACGTGGTCACATTTGTTATTACATAATAAGATGGATTCGACCGCCATTAAAGCGTCGAAAATTCCGAGCCTTCACACAGCAATTCACCCCTGTCGTTTTGATTACACAATGAAGGAACAACAGTCAGTCAACAAGAGCCGGCCTTAAGTGTCTAGGAGTACTTTTGGACATTGCAACACTACATAACCTTCTCGACATTAGCCGAAGAGCGCAAATCCGTCCCTAATAAGGGCCACAAAACAGTAAATGTCTCTCATTATCTACGGCTTTTTACTACTTTGAAATTCAACTCTATTCTAAAAATAATGAAGGATAATAATATTGTCAAAATTAAGTTTGATAATTTTTCTAACGAATGACGACTAAGGATAAAACAAGGCTCTCTCATCATTAAAGAAAATAATGAGATTGTTACCTCATCCTGAGAAGACCGTATGTTAAATTTTATTTCTATTGAGGTTGGGGCTAGGCCGTGTAAACGACTCGGCTGCAAGTAAATATCGTGCGATCTTACAGAGTAGAATAGAATCGAATAGAACAGAATATATTTATTTGGATTCAAAACACATATGTTCCATCAAATAAATAATAATATTGGAAAATGTACAATATAAAATAAGTCAAATTACATAAATATGTTTAATTAGTCTCGTATAGATAAATAAATCTCTCTAGTTCTACTGTACAATATATCAACATCAGAAAGATTGGCTGTAATATCACTGCATATGTCATATTAACTTTGATATAGTTATTATGATATAGGAAAAAATCTGTCTTATTAATTAATCGCGTTTGAATAATAATGAACAATAAAGAGTAATAGATTTATCATCGAAATAGGAAAAATTAAGGTATATTTCGAATGTTACATTATGCAAAAATGGGAACCACGACTAGCAATTGATTGTATGTATTGTTGACTAACATGATGAAATAATGCATAAAATTTTAATGTTAATAATACAGAACGTGGAAATAAAATCTCAAGAGGATATGTTGCTGATAACATCCATTCTTGTCTTTTAATCAACCATGAGAAAGTATTATTATAATGAAAATTAAAAATATCAACAGGATTGTAGATTTTTTCAAGTTTAGTACATAAAAATTTAAAAGACCTCATAGATGGAGGCGTTTTTCTAAGCCCCTTTTGCAAATGATTGTAAATTTTGTAAATTCTACTAAATATATAGTGGTTAAAGGGCGTAATACCGGCTCCTACTGATGAGTCGCCAGTAAGCACGAAACGAATGTGAATGAGATTATACTTTCCGTTCATGCTGCCTTTGGTTTATCCTTCTGGTCACAACTGAACTAATTTGTTACTAGGTTCGCAAAACCTAATACATACTTGCATATATATTAGTTCTTCGCAACAAACAGTATTTAACTGTAATATATTGAATTGAATGATGTCATGCTTACCGCGAAATGTGATAACTGATATCGATGAAGGCCAGAGTGTATGGTTTAACTGGAGTAATAGTGTTAGGAAATTGTTGTAATTCTCAATTTGGGTGAACTTTAGCATAAATTTATATCCATCAGGTTGGTATCATGTACCGACTCGGAAACCATAGTGTTAGTATCCGGTACTCATCGATTTCAAAAAAAGGTATCAGTTACTAACACAATAGCCATAGTGTTAGTATCCTTTACAGACTCGGTATATATATTATATAGTGTGAGTTAGCATTGAAGTCGCATTGTCGTTGACTTTAGATGATGTTAGCTTCACTATTACAGGTTTACATATTCGTCTAGGAGATTGTACCGTCCTATTATTCCACATTCTTCTACCGAATATATAGTGGTTAAAGGGCGTAATACCGGCTCCTACTGATGAGTCGCCAGTAAGCACGAAACGAATGTGTACATGAGATTATACTTTCCGTTCATGCTGCCTTTGGTTTATCCTTCTGGTCACAACTGAACTAATTTGTTACTAGACTCAGTTACGCTGTGTCACCTAGTCACTTGGATCTCAGTCACGCCAATATTTATGTTGCTGCAAAACGAGTCAAACGGATCGAATTTCTATTTATCAGATTTTTACGTGTGCCAGCAACCACGGAGTTGCCGCACATCTTCATCAAGATAATTCTGATCCTACACACAGCAACTCACTCCTCTGGATAGATGTTATCAGCAACATATCTTCTTGAGATTTTATTTCCACGTTCTGTATTATTAACATTAAAATTTAATGCATTATTTCATCATGTTAGTCAACAATACATACAATCAATTGCTAGTCGTGGTTCCCATTTTTGCATAATGTAACATTCGAAATATACCTTAATTTTTCCTATTTCGATGATAAATCTATTACTCTTTATTGTTCATTATTATTCAAACGCGATTAATTAATAAGACAGATTTTTTCCTATATCATAATAACTATATCAAAGTTAATATGACATATGCAGTGATATTACAGCCAATCTTTCTGATGTTGATATATTGTACAGTAGAACTAGAGAGATTTACTTATCTATACGAGACTAATTGCACATATTTATGTAATTTGATTTATTTTATATTGTACATTTTCCAATATTATTATTTATTTGATGGAACATATGTGGTTTGAATCCAAATAAATATATTCTATTCTATTCGATACTATTCTACTCTGTAAGATCGCATGATATTTACTTGCATCCGAGTCGTTTACACGTCCTAGCCCCAACCTCAATAGAAATAAAATTTAAAATCCGTTCTTCTCAGGATGAGGTAACAATCTCATTATTGTCTTTAATGATGAGAGAGCCTTGTTTTATCCTTAGTCGTCATTCGTTAGAAAAATTATCAAACTTAATTTTGAGAATATTATTATCCTTCATTATTTTTAGAATAGAGTAGAATAGAACACCTTTATTTTGATTCAGACCACACATGTTCCATCAAATAGCCAATAATAATGAAAAATGTACAATATAAAAAAAGATATCACAGCGCATAAATATGAACAATTATTCTCTAGTTACAATGTACAATATATCAACATCTGAAAATTCGGCTGTAATAATTATTATCAAATAGGAGAAAGAACACATTTGTACAATTATCGATTATATAAATAGTTATAGACTCATCAACGAAATAGGAAAAATTAAGGTATAATTCGAGCGTAGCATTATACAAAAAATGATAATCATGTCTAGCAATTGATTATATGAATTTTCGACTAACATGATGATATACTGCATAGCAATTCAATTTTAATTATATACAACGTGAAAATAACAATCTAAAGATGTTATGTTGCTAATAAAAATTATCCTTGTCTTTTATTCAACTAAGAGAAAGTGTTATCATAATAAAGATTAAAAAGATTAGTATGATTGTATTTTTTCATTTCAGTATATCAAAATATAAAAGACATCATAGATGAAGGCGTTTTTCTAAGCCCCCTTTGGCAATTTATTGTAAATTTTGTAAATTTTTCGAAAGCGAGTAACTTCCGCAACATTCCCACAAAGGAGGAGAGATCGTCAAATGTCCAGATCTAGTTTCAACTTCATGAATCTACTTAGTGGATTAATATAGGCACCAGTCCACTGGTTCAAATGGAAAACTTTTATGCAATAGCACATCCTCCGAAACCATAAAGTTTGCAGTGATACAAACTGTAATCTACTGGCGTATATTATTAAATTAGATTAATTTTCTGGACATTGTTGTGCCCCCCAAGGTGTTCACATTTACTGTCTTCAACTACTAATATGGCTTTTGTTCTGTGGATTACATACTTCTTCATCAAATTGTTCCTCCAATTCACAGTGAAATTTATACTTAATTTACCCACCAGTAAATTTGAGTCTGACGTCTTCGACCGCTCAGCCATCCTGATAAACATTTGTTAGAGGGCCAGGAAGAACTAGCCAAAAATAGCTACGGACAAATCTCATCGTCGTATTTTGAAGAGTTTCCGTTAAATAGCTCAAAAAGAATGAGGGGATTTTGTAGAGAAATTATTGCAAATTAATAGATAATTGTAAACAGTAATTAGACAATATGGTGATGATGAATTATAATGTTTAGGGTCTCTAGCGAGGCGCCTTAAGTGGAGACCGCAAAAATAACATAACATCCCGAAACATGTGAAGAGACTAGAGGTAGTGATATCGTTAAAATGGAGCATTATGGGAACAGAAGGAACAGGTAGCTCTTCCAGCCAGTGTTCTCGCATGCGAATCGCCTTTTTAAACTTATGCTAAGGTAAGAGTTTAGTCTCGGTATATAGTGCGTTTGGTATACTTGCGGCTTTTAAAAGAAGATAGACTTTGCTAAAAATGTTTCGAGTATAGTAGAGCAGAATGAAATAGTTGACAAAGATGAGACAATTTGACAGCGAAATGCAAGTCAATGCATTATGTACAAAGGCGATAACTCTTAATAGTCGATTGAACGATAGAAGTATGAGATTAGTGTGGAACTTTTGGTCATGTTAGTTCTGACAATCAGAGAATAAATGATTGATAAATCAAGAAACGATCTGCTCAACGGCGTAGAAGAAGGCTAAGATAAGAAGACAATAAAATTCGCTGGCATTAGAATCTAGAATTAAGTCGTATAATTTTGTGAGATGGAGCAGATCAAACGGATTCTTTTAAAGAATTTTGACGTAACTTTAATGAGAGTTATTTAATGATTTAGAAAAACAGATTCCAAGATGCATAATCGAATCAATCATTTCAATTTCAAGGGAATATTTTGCTTTCGGAAACGAAGAAATTTTGTCTGCTCTAAGTTTCATATATCCAATCTTATCGAGATTAAGTATAAAATCCGATTACGTTAAGGTGATAGTGCAGTGAAGATAGCAGCTGGGTGATTGAAAATGAGGATGGAATGTACAAGGCTGTAATTTTTAATACAATTAAGATATCATAACTTAATTATTGCAAATTGTTTGTGAGATGTCCTTCCTGTTAAAAAAGGCCGTCGAAACTGGAATCCAAAATATGCGGAGTAAAACAACAAAAATGGCCAGTTAATTAATTCATTCACTGTCGTGCAGCATTTTTAAAAGATTATATTTAGGTTCAAATATGGTACCAAGGCAGTGAAGCTTAGTAACAGAAATCACCATATCAAAAAGAAATTAGAAAGGCAAGTGGAAAATATGACTTAACATTATTTGCGATTTACTCCTGTTGAAACGAACATTGAAATTCGAAGCCGAAATACGCGGACTAAAATTAAAAACAGTGGAGGCAAACATCTTGTTGGATACAACAAAGGTCATGTATTTACTTTATTTTTTGTCACACAACAGGTTCATTTTAAATACGCTTCACTTACTTGCGTCTTTATAACTAAAATTTTGAAAGAATGAAAAATACCCATCAATATTCTAACGATTGTAGCTAAACCATTGGCCTATGAGAGCAAGACAACGTGTGCCAATGATTATTGACTAATTTCTATTATCCCTACATTTTAGTTGAAAAATAAAACGGCTAATACAAGAACATTTATAAATGATGTCGTCGGTCGATTTTGATACAAACCACCATGGGCTTATTAACAATAGATATAAAATTGGTGACTTTCTTTTCATATGGAATCATGTAATTAATCTCGATAAAAATTTTTTGATTTACTGATAGTTTTAATTGGTATCTCAAAAGCTTCTGATTCTAAATATTATGATTCTATTAGGAAGGCGATTAATTCATTGAATTCCGCTCAGGATATTTTTCGATTCTTTCGGTATTATTTATATAATAGATGGATGAGTAATCCACTAAATAATTTGAGATCAAGACCATTAGACGCTACAACTGGAATTTCACAAAGATAACCGCAGGATCAATTTTATTTAAAATCCTATAAACGTATTGCACAGACTCCTATAAATTAGGTTCTAAATAGCAATTGTATATTTCATGATAGGTCTTATCCAAATAAAATAAATTTCCGGCGCTATTTATCATAAATGCATATTTATTCATATACATGCCTACTTTTATTTCATTGTGCGTCTCCAAAGAAGCTGTTCGACTAAGTATCATGATGAGATCCCGAATGTCCTCTCTTAACCACTGAACAATGAAGATATGAAAAGTTTAGATCAGTTCGATTACAAATTCATAACTACTGCGTTTTTAAATTAATTTTTATTCCATATTTAATTAAATGCCTACACAAATTCAGCAAATAGTCATTATTATTTCAATCAGTAAGTAAGAAAATATTTAAATTATCAATGAACCAATTAACTAACGACGTAGGATCACCTTTTTATAGACTGAAGACAGTTTTAAATAACATCAGACCCAGGCTCGAGCAGTGAGATAATCTAGATATGACTCACAGTCGTCAATATCTGCTATAATTAACTTGAATATTCATACATATATTGTATTGATATAAATTAAAACGTCTTGTTATATCTATGGTTCTATTAATTTTAATCAGGGTTGTGATATTGATATAAACACCTGATCCATTATGTATATATAATTGTCAGTAAAAACTAAATGTATAGATTGGAAAAGGCAATTAATCCAGAAGACCGGTTTCGTCCTTATTGCGAACCCATGACGCAATGTTTGACGCCCGCAGGGCTTGAAAATGAATACGGCGGCTTTATAATATGGTGCTCTAACCACTGAGCCACCATGCCGCATACTACACACAGTTTTCAGTTAAATACTAACTAATATTTCTTGGTAAGACTTTCCTTTAGGTGGAGCCAATATATCATTCCTTTAGCACTAAAGTTCCAACTAATCATCCTCAATCTGTCATAATATAACAGATACAACGTTACATGGGAAAGTATTATTTAAATGAACATTTATATAATTAAATGAGCATTGATTACGCGAGCGATGATAAAAATTAATTTTAATCAAGGTTGCAATCTTGATATTAACATCTGACTCATTATGTACATATATTTATCAGTATAAACTAAGTATTGCATAATGTGGACATGCCAATTCACCCAGTCGACTGGTTTCGTCCTTATTTGGAACTCATCTTGTACTGTGCAGAAATTGCAGCGACATGGCTCGAACCTGGGAATTTTTGCCTCATAACCTGTTAGTCTAACCACTGAGTCACCCTGCCCCACATTACACACAATTTTATTTATATACTAACTATCGATTCTTGGTAAGCCTTTTTTTAGGTAGAGCCTATATAACATCCCTTTAGCTCTAACGTTCCAACTAACTACCATCAATCTGTCATTATAGAACAGATACCACGTTACATGAGGAAGTGGTATTGACATGAATATTCATTCTATTTAAAAAACACTGTTTGCGCGGGCGGTGGTAAAAATTACTGTTAATAAAGGTTTTGATATTGATATAAAGACCTGACCCATTCTGTATACAGATTTGTCTGCAAAAACTAAACGTTTTGTAGTTTGGAAAAGGCAATGCGTTCAGTAGTCCGGGTTCACTTTTTTTGGAACTCATCATATACTGATCAGAATTTGCTGCGGACAGGCCTTGGACTTGGTTACGTCTGCTTTGGAATTTGATGCGCTAACAACTGAGCCACTGTGCTGCTCACTACATAAAGCGTGGTATCTGTTAAATAATGACGGATTGGGGATGGTTAGTTTGATCTTTAGTGCTAAAGGGATGCTATATAGGCTCTATATAAAAAAAGATAAGAAAGAAACATTAGTTAGAATATAACTGATAACTGTATCTAGTGTGCGGCAGGATAACTCAGAGGTTAGAGCACCAGATTCTGAAGCAGACGTGTCCAATTTTGAGCCCTGTCCGAGGAAAAATTCTGTACAGTACGTGATATGCTCCCAATAAGAACGAAACCAGTCTACTGGATGAATTGACTTTTCTCAATTATACAAAACTGAGTTTATACTTTCAAATGTATGTAAATAGTTGTTTAGATACTTATATCAAGATCGCAAATTTGATTAAAAGTAATTGTTGTCACCGTCCGCGCAAACAATGTTAAGTTAAATATATGGATCTATTCTGGGTGAATATACATCCTTCATAACAGCATCAATAGAAATTAAATCAAAATATTTTAAATATCTATAACGATTAATAATGCAGTAAGTAATTTTCATCTAGATTTATGATATGGTACCGCGTGTTTACAATCCTTGGTGTGATTGAGCGAACCCTTGTAAACCCATTTCGAAATTTATTAAACTCAATAGGTAAACTTAAACCAATATTTTCTAATGCTACATGCTCAATTACCTTCAATTACAAAAAAAATATTTTCAGCATTTGGTTTTTTTACATAAGGTTGTGGATATGCATTTGTAGTTTAAATTTATGATTTAATGACAACATACAAAATAATATTATAAGGAATAAGTGGACTCGTAAATTCAACATATTAATTAAAAAGAAACATAATAATAATAATAATAATAATAATAATAATAATAATAATAATAATAATAATAATAACATTTATTTGGCATCAAAGGCCAACTGGCCCAATCATTGAAATAGCAAATCAAGGGTAGGATATGTGGAGGTGAGTGGAATTGTGACTAGCAAAGTATTTAATAGCAGGGGGAGGGGTTGGGGAGGGGAAAAAGTTATCATTAACATCAAGATAGTTCAATCTGGTGAAAAATAAATATAAACGAAGTTCCATTTGACTAGACAAGATCAATTGGAGATAGTCCGTGAAGTATCAGATCTTCAAGGTGAATGTGAGATCAAAAACAAAGATGAAGATGAAAAGATGGCGGCCCGGAGGTAGACGTCGACCGATGGAGTCCATTGTCGTGACGATTGAATTGATGGAGCAAAGCATGGACATGGATGGAGTCAGCAGGATTGAGGCGAGCGAGTCTTGCAGGGATCGGAGGCATCCGTAGAACGTGATTGTGATTAAAAGAAGACCAGGGAGAGTCGAAGTCCGAAGCGAACCGTTGGTGGATCGGTACGCTGTTGGGTTTCCGGTCCTCCGCTGAAACAAGAAAGAAAGAAAAGAGTTGGATGAGCAAAACGTAGTAGAGTATCCACAACGTGGATATAATGGGGTTAGGAATGGGCTGAGAGGTGGTATTAGTGAATCTAGAAGAAAAGAATAAGACAAGAGAGGTAAAGTGGAAGATTAGATGGCTGCCTGAGGGATTTAACCCTACGAAGTTAGTAAAGAGGATAGCCTGGGGTGAAGTAAATGTTATGGATTGAGAAGGAACCAGTTTCGTTTCCAATCGGTCGTATCACAAAGAAGTTTGTTGAAGAAGTACTGATGGGCTGCCTTTTTGAATTCGTGCTGGGGTAGGAGCTTTATGTCTGTGGGAAGAGCGTTGAAGACATTAGTGGCTTTGGAGAAGAGATAGATTTTTTTAAATATGGTGGGGGTATGGTTGGCTTGGATAGAAGAGTTACTAGAACGTGTGGCATAGTGATGACTGGGGTGGGCAAAGTTGGAGAGTGGTAAGCAAGTTGTGATCTTGTGGATAAAAGAAATGACGCGAAGGTGACGGGTGAACCAAAGCGGAAGAAGGTTTGCCAGGAGAAGGCGTTCCCTATAGTTTTGGCATTTCGGGAAGACTCGCTTTAGAAATCTGGAGGATACCTGTTCAATAGTATAGGAGGAGGCGAGGGTGAGAGGACAGTAGAATTCGCTGGCGTAGGAAATGAGGGGCAGAACGTAGACCTTGAATAACGTGAGTTGGAGAGTGGGATTGTTAGTCTTAAAACAGATCAGACGGGCCCATTTGAAGAGTTTGGAAGTAGTGTGTGTAAGGTGTAGGGAGAAGTCTAGGGATTTTGAGAAGTGAATGCCAAGATGTTTGGCCGAATCTATTATTTCTATATCAAAGGGGTAGTTGGCAACCGGGATAGAGCAGAATGGATCAGAGGAGAGTTTCATTATGCGAGTTTTAGTGGGATTTAGTTTGAGACCGATTCTGCTGAGCTGCGAGTGAAGCGAGGATAGAAGCGCCGATATAAGGGATAAGGAGGGGTTGAATGTTTTGGAGTTGCTGAATACGATAACCATGTCATCCGCATATTTGAACAGTTTGAAAAGGTTGTCATCAACCTGTATGTGCGCGAGCGTAAGGTTGAAGAGAATGGGACCAAGTACGGAGCCCTGGGGAACACCGGATCTGATATGGGCTGGCCTCGAGTGACTACTGCCAAATTTTACTGTCGCATATCGGTTTCGGAGATAGTAACTAATAAGATTGAGTACGTTGCCGCAGATACCGCTTCTCAGTAAGGCGGATTCGATTGCTGAAAATGACAGCGAGTCAAAAGCCTTGGAAATATCCAGGAATAGGAGGGTGCACTGAAGCCCTTTAGAGAAGGAGGAGTAGCAATGATCGAGAACACTAACTAAGTTGGTGGAAGAGGAGCGGCCATTCAAAAAGCCATGTTGATCATCGAGGAGATAGAAGTTTACATGAGACTTAATGGTGGGGTAGATTAGGTTGTATAAGATCCTGTCGAAGATTTTGGTGAAAGAAGGGACGATAGTAATGGGGCGGAGATCTTTAAATGATGAGATCGAAGAAGTGCCATTTTTAGGGATAGGAGAGATCGTCGAATTGAGCCAGTCCGGGGGAAGATAGGTGGTTTCGAGACAATGATTAATAACATCTGCAATCAGAGAGAAGACGTTCCAGCCTAGAAGGGCAATCATACTGACCGAGACACCATATTGATCAAATTGGTGTTTAGATTTAATGTTTTTAATTGCTTGGGCGACGGAAGCCGGAGAGACATGGAACCAGCGTAGGTTCTCGGTGTCTCCGTTGTCTAACATCTCAACAGGTGGAGTGGGAGTGGAAAAGGAGTTGAGAAGGTGAGTCAGATAATCATTGGCGAAGCAGGGGTCGCCTGACTGAGAGAAGTTGATAAACGATGTTTTAGGCTTTTGCAGCAATTGGTGTTTGATGATGGCGAACTTTGCCCGAGTGTTAGGAGCTGAGCGGATGACAGTGATCAAGATTAGGGAAGATCTCCCGAGAGCGAACATCGGTCACTTCGTTATTGGAGAGTACACAATCCAGTTGGTTGTTCCATCGGGTAGGAAAATGCACGAATTGGTGTAGCAGGTTATCCGCGAAGAGTCGAAGCAGTGGGTGACTTTCGGAAGCTAGATTATGCCAGTTAGTCATGGGGAGGTTGAGATCACCCACAACGACGTACCGATCAGAGTGTAAAGAGAAAAAAGTAGATAGAAGTTGGGCCCCGCGGGTGTCGTCGATGAGTGAGATATTAGGGGGTCTGTAGACAACACAGGTAGATATGCTTTGGTTAAGGATTTGTAGCTGAAACGAGAAAAATTCCAATCCTTGAGAGTTCGATGTCGACAAGCGTTTGGGCATGAGAAGGGATCGGACATAGGCAGCTAGTCCGCCCCCACGACCGACAGTTCTGTCGCTACGAAGAAACGTGTATCCATGAATGAGGAAAAGATCATCACAGTGGATGGAAGGGGACAGCCAAGTCTCAACAAGAACGCATATGTCAATCTCTTTAGAGGAGAGAAAAGCTCGTAGTTGATTAATTTTAGGCGTAAGTGACCTGCAGTTGATGAGGATTGCTGAGAGTGCTTTGAGAGAGGGATGGTTAGATCGGGGAGGAGGAGCGTGCGGGGGCTTTCCGCTGGCGGGCGGAGCGAGATCTAGGGCTGATGAGGGTGACAGACCGCTCGATGACAAGGATAGAGTGGTCAGCGTCGATTTGGATTTCTGTTGTCCCGCGTTTATCAGGTGGGTGAGGCAGTTGTAGGGTTTGAAAGCAAAAGGGGGGCGAGATATCTGGGCTCGAGGGGGCACTCGGAAGCTGCGTTGAGGGGGCGAGCAGGGACAGAGAAAGATCAGGAGCTGGGACGCAACAGTCCAGGGTGGGGTCGATGATGGATTCAGTAGGGGGAGACGAAGTTGATTGGGCTGGGTCGAAGTTTTGCTTGGCCTTAGTAGACATACGTTTTTTCGGTTTCTGGGTCATAGCATCTGTCACAAAGGTAACTTGTCGAGGGGATGTGGACCTGGCGGACGGGCTTGGGAGAGAAGGTGCGTTATAAGAAGGCTTAGCGCGGCGTGGTCGGCCACGACGACGTGGTAAAGCTTGAGATAGTGTGGGGGGACTGGTTGCGGAGTGAGGGCTAAAAGTGAGAGGAAGGCCTTCAAATCGGGAAGGTGTCAGTAGGGGTGGACTGGAGGAAGGTGCATCGCCAAGGATTCCGCTGTGAACTGAGCGGCTTTTCTTTGGGTTGCTCCAGCCCGGAAAGGCGTGATGAGCTGGAGGAGGGGTGGTGTCCGGTGTGTGAGTTTGGGCTTTCTCTAGAGTCCTCTGTAGCAGAGTGTAGTCTCGTTTTAGTTTGACTTGCCCGGATGTTAAGATGGGCGAGTGTAGTTTGAGATGACGAACCTCATCGTCAGACAGTCTTTTGTGCGAGGAGAGAATGAAGGCTCGACCCTTTCCCGAGGAGATCTCTTTAAGGTGGCTAAAGTTTTCCCCTATTTGACTGATGAGATCTGAGGCCAGATCGTCCTTTGAGAGTAGGGAGCGCGGAGACCAAAGAAAGAGGCTTCGCTTATTGTGGTTTCGCAGGGCAACCTCCCTGGCTACCCCATTCACAAACGCATCCGCTTGACGCAAAAAATGGGGCTGAACGGAGGAGACTGAAAAGTTGCCGGTCAGTGCTCCAAGTAATCCTGTGATGTCCGCCATTTGCTGTTGGAGATCAGAAATATTGTAGATAATCTTTTGGGTGAGGAACGGGGAGATGGGGGCTGGCGACGAAAGTTGGTTCATGGTGGAGTAAGATAGAAGAGTAGAATTAATGTTGATTACGGTAAAAGAGAGGAAAAGAATGAGTATTGTTGAGCGAAAAAGAATAGGTATTAAAATGCAGAAATAAACGGAAAAATCGGGTGGGCTAAAAATAGATCCTTGATAACTGAAGGTAAATTCCAAAAAATGTGCAAGTAAATTCCTGGAGTATCCTAGAGATGAAATCAGACAAGAAATCCCGAGAATCTGAAAATAAAAACAAAAGAAACTGATGTCTCGAAATTAGAGAAAATGTTGAAACTACAAGAATGCTCTTCTGTCGTTATATTCAACCATATTTCCAAGAACTTTGCTTCCTAATTAAATTTTGTCATTAAAAATTTCAGCATCAAGAATAAATTTTGTCTTTGATCATTTTTGAACAAATATCAATAAAACTGAAGATATGCTCAAATTTTTATGATATTGAAATATCACATTGCAAAAGATCTACTGACCTTTAAAATAAATATCTTCGATTTTTTTGTCCTCTGTTAATGTTAGCTTTAATTTCTTGACTGTTCTATTATTGTTTTAAAAAGTCAATAAAAATATTTAGTTAATTTTTATCTTTGACACTGTAATCCTTTTTGATATATGGTAAATAGACATTAATAAACGGTTTATTTCTTCATCAACATAATCTAGCGTAAGATTTTTCTGTTTATTTAGCATTTAGCAATATTTTCTCTTTACTCTTAGTTTACATAGACGTCTGACAATCTTTCTGTGGGGAGCATCAATACACAGACAATTTTAAACAATTATTTATTTCGAATTCGCGATCAAGATGTGAACATCTGTTTCATTATATACATACATTTTCAGTATAAACTAAATATTGTATAATGTAGAAATGTCAATTCATCCAGAAGAACGGTTTCGTCCTTATTAGAAATTCTTTATATACTGAACAATTTGCAATAAACATGGTTTGAACATGGACACGTCTCGTTAGGAGTTTGTCCTTCTAACCGCTGGGACAACCTGCCACCATTGTAAAAAATATTCAACAAAATAGACACCGGAATCATAAAATGATTTTTGTCTACTCTTTTACATTTGGATTTTACATTTTTGGAGTTAATTCGTTCTGATGCAATTCAAGGAAATTGTTCACCACATCGTAAAATTATGAAACCAAAACTTCAGTCTCTACATATAAATAACCTTAGCATTCAGTACACCAAGTTGTAGCTTTAAAAGTTTACATTATGTCATGATTAACGACTTCAATTCACATATCACTATATTGAAGTTTGTTAGAATCACCTACATTAAAGTTACGGCTCTGAGTAACGAAGATCTGTATCTTGGATCTAATAAACTGTATATCATTATTCAAACTTTAATAATGTGTTCTATAAACATTAGTGAGTAGTAGACTACAAATTTGAATTGAAAAAGATCAACAATATCTATTATCAATGAAATACAAACGTTAATCGTTGTATAAGCATTTTCTATATATAAATACCACTCCCCTCGTTTATCGAGCGACCTGTTTTCGTAAAAAAGTGAATTAAGCGGTATCTTCACTGCACGATTTTAAATATCTATACTGAGCCATGTTTCGGATAAAATTTTAGAATTCTCCCTTTAATCGGATAACATGAAAACTTTCTTCTTAACACTACGAAAGTTTCAATAAAAGAGCAAAAACAAACTTAGTAATCACCAAATTTACCTCAGAAATCTGTATGTTTTTTTGAAATCCCCATTGTTTAACTTCCTCTATTTTATCTACATCGGCTTTTTTACTACATTTACTGGTCACACTTTTGTAAGTTTCTTTCGAAAGTTTCTTGACGCCAACAAATTCAATGCATCTAAATTCAACGATTTATTCGACTTTAATTAATTATACGTTTCCCATCTAATACTCTCTTAACAGTACTATCCAATTTATCTCGTTTCAAACTCAACTTTCCTTTGAAGAAACCTCTTATCGTGGTCAATAGCAGTTTTTTTAAGGCACTAACGTCATTATTTTGCTTTTTAGCCTGTCCAATTGCTTGTTCGTTGGCCGATTAGACATTTTAATTTCTACCGGCCTTGGTCCATTAAATTTTTCACATGGAAGGAATGTCAGCAATTGTGGATCGATGATTCATAAAACTATGTTGGCTTGAATGGAATTCGACCGGCGAAATAATGGTCTAGTATTAATCGTTATATTAAATTATAAAAAGAAATTTCAATTAATATTAGTCGACAAAACTTGGTACAGCTTAGATAACGGATTAGCTACGCTTGTTAGAATGTCGATTAATATTTTCCATCCTTTAGAGTTCTGTTTAAAAACCTAGAGCGCATTCCTGTGGGCTAAAGTTAGTTGAAGTATGTTATAAATCGTTATACAAAGATGAAATTACTTCTAACATTCATTTTACTAATGCATCATTGTTGCGAACAATGTTTGATGTATGGCTATCCAAAAGATCAATTAGTTCTCTCATGTGGCTTTTGCTTTAAGGATTACATATTAAATCATCAAATAATTCCTCCAAATCACGGATAAGTTTACTGTCATTATAATCCACCTGTAATTTAAACTATATTTTCTCTTTATATTTCCTGAAATCATTTAGAAGTATTTTATCCTAGTGTAGTATTGCTGTTAAGTCCAACCAATGTGGTTCTTTCTAATTTTCGACGAATCGCCAGTAGTGGTGAACTAATTTAATTAGCATCCCAATATAATCTCATTTTTAAAGTAATAATAAGATTGTATTTTACTGTACTATCTCATGTAATTATTACTTTTCTTAATTTTTAATTCATGTTTTTTTCTGTATTATATCCGTAAATGTAGACGCATGAATTAAATTACGTAATAGCGTTGATCTAGGTGCTTTGATCTAGTATTGATCTAGTGCTGTAGTTGATCTAGTGCTCATAATTTAAAAACATTCATAATCTAAAATAACATTGAATTTTCAGAAAAAATCCTAGTCAATTCTAGAACATTGAACGTGCGAATTGTCAAAATAAATTTTCATATTTTTACTACTCACAATGTTACACAGTAAAATAATGCGTTTATAGTCCAATTGCATTATGTAAGTAAAAACATCATAACTGTGCTAGTTAACCGATTCCATTTCTAAATAGACATGGCATAAGAAGTACAATCATCTGTTTGGTGCGTTTATAATTTGTATTAAATTATGATTAGAGATTAGATTGATTAATTTTCAGTCATGTGGTTTCTTAAAATCATTTATCACCACATTATAGCTATGGAAGTCCAAACTCGATTGAAAATAATCAGTAAAATGAAAATCGTCAATTAAACCGGTATGACCAAATAATCAACTTGTAAATATATATAAAATCAATGATAGCATCTTGTTCACATATTTGTAACAGTTTAGCATTAATCATAGATTTATAAATAGACTTATATATAATCAAATATTGCTCTCCTTATTCTAACTCATAAATCTAAAAATTACGATGAAGATTTCACGCAATTACAATTAGTAATGGGTTAATTATACGATGCCCTGCAGATATTTTTATAAGTTTTCCATGAATGGAAAAAATAATTATATTAATTTATAAAAAGCCCCGGGTCAAGTACTCATAGACACTTGAGATCGGATCTAGTTCACTGGCTGGTGTTCCTTCTATTGTGGCGTTAAAATGAGCGGCGAGAGACTCTGTGGAGGCTGAGAGTTCTCTCGTTGAAAATCTGCGATAAAACCGTAGTGACTGGCACACGTGGAGTCGCAATAAATAGATGTTGTTCCGTCTCACTGGTTTTGCAGCGACAAGTTTGGCGTGACTAGGTCATTCTGCATGGGAATCAAGCCCAGAAGTCAGCGTAGGTGAACAGCCAGCACGTACAAATAGTGTGCAGCAGAAATTAAACGTGATTACTGACTAGCATGGTAAATGTACCGTGGTTATATGCTGTTGAAATCGAAAGCTCACACGCCATATGTTAACGGCAAATTTTGCTTGTTTTAATTGGTCCCGCGTAAATTAAATTTGAATATCAGTTACGCAATATGTCAGCGAGTTATACTTAATCCATTGCAATTTCAACAATTTTGTAATCTATTTGCAATGCTCCAACCAAAGTGATGTGCAATGTTGCATAAATCCATCAGCTAAGCAGATAGTTCTCGTTACCCATGAAAGAGACCAATAGAAACTCTCACCATAAAAACCGTTAAAAGCAAGATTACTGAAGCAGATGTGAACAACTAGATGTCCTGACAGAATTACTGTGCTTCTCCTACTGTCTCTTTAGTGATTGCTGGTTGTATGGACGCTAGCCAATGGATTACCAGAAACAGGAATTAGCATACGCAATGTAGAGGGCATCGTGCGTCTTACGGATTATATGTGCGGCGACATCAAATTAATTACAACCGTATGAATCCGGTTAACGTATAAGGTGATCAAGATTGCCAAGAAGAAAAGCAGCCTCATTTTTATTGTCTGACGGCAAGCAGTGTAAGTGAAGATACGTGCGTAAAACAGCTAACGTATACTGTGAGCGTAGACAGAGATCGAAAATGCAGGCAAGCAAGTTGAAGTGTGCGGCGTAGAAAATGCACGTATTTTTTATATTCGAAGAAATGGACGTAGCACTTGATTGGATTATAATCAAGTTAGAGTGTAGGATTTTCTATTGGCCTGGTGGAGTCAGTAAAATAGCGTATTGAATTTAAGTTATATTTATAAATGACAGATAATTTATGTGACACGTTTTTACCGATATACACCTGAAACGGCTCAGAACAATTCACCGACGTATTTCCTAAATGAGATTAAAATTTAATTTACGCTACATCAATTAAAACAAGCGATATTCTCCATTAACCAATGGCGAGCAAGCTTTCGTTTTCAAATCTATATAAACACGATGCATTTACCATGCTTGTCATTAGCTCTTTTTTATTGTTCCCGCTTTGCACTATGTTTGCTTGCTGTCTCAATTCATACTGACCCTTGCCTACGCTGACTACGCTATGTCACCTAGTCAATGGGATTTCAGTCACGCCATTCCTGTTGCTGCACAACTAGTCATACGTATTGATCCTCTATTTATTAGACCTCTACATTTGCCAGGATACACAACAAGACATTTTGAGCCTTCACATTCTTCAACTCACCTCTCTTGTTTCGACGCCACAACGAAGAAACACCAGCCAGGCAACCAGAGCCTGCCTCATGTGTCTAGGAGCACTTCTGGACTACAATTCCGGTTCTAATAAAAACCACTCATAGTACCTGTATGAATAACTTTTTTGTGACATTGCTCGTTATTTACTTCAGCCGGGCGTTTACACAACTATTTGATTTACAATTATTTGTTTAACTGAATCAGTTAATTGAAAGCTTTATTTTTGCTCTTTTTTAAAAAAACGTATAGGCATATATCCGTTAAGATTTGTAAAATTAATTATTCCTTTGGTGATTTGAAATGCGATTGCTTATTATAAAATAAGGTGTTCTGAGATTTATAATTAAAAAATCGTCTTATGAACCTAGTTCTTTTCGCAAAAATGTTGTGATATTCTTGTTTACTTAAGTTAAATTAATGTTTCTGTCAATATCATAAAGCTGGTTCAAATAGATTTTATCATCATCAATTTGCAGCGAGATAGTAAAGATGACCATTGAATTCTCATATCCATAGAAAAAGGACGATTTTATGATCTGCTGAAAAACTGATATAATTCGCGAAGAAAACCGTTCAAGGTATTTTTGAAACCATTGTTGCAGTATTTGTCAAAAATCTTCATACGGGGTTTTCGGTTGATACATCATAATGATTTTGTTAAGGATTCTCATTTTTATTTGAAAACGGACAATATTTCATTGATTATAAAATTAAATTAAATATACACATACATTTGTCAGTATAAACTAAGAATTTTATTATGTAGAAAAGGCAATTCATTTATAGACCGGTTTCGTCCTTATTGGGAACTCATCACTTACTGTCCAGAATTTGCCGCGGACAGAACTCAAAATTTGTTCTGATTTTCGTATGGTTCCTGCAAACAATACAAAACTAATAACAAAACGGCTTTCTGTAGTTTGTGTAGAAATAATTCTCCGAATAGATTCTTCAGCAAAAATTATTGTACATTTTTGAAAGCTTTTATGATAGGCCATAGAAAAGTTTCGTTTAAATAAATAATACATTTTCATTTGTAAGCTGAGGCCATCTCGCTCTACTATTGTGAAGATCATGGTACAAATCAAAATTATGATTATATTTGAGTAAGTGTGACGAGGACTAGCAACTTAACGTCTTTAATAATAACAGTAGGGCTTGTACGGAACGCGCGTTAAAATTACTTTGAGCGCTTCGTGTGTCTAAGTAAAGTTAGCTGTAACTAGGATAAATTCGACTAAAATAGGATATATCAAAGCATATTTAAATGCCAACTGGCGCTGCTGAAATTAATGACCAAAGTTGATAGCAACCGTTCGACGAAGCTCCTGGCTTAGGCATCAATGGTTTGGATAATTATCAGCGAATATGAAGACGCTTAAGAAAGCAAACGACTAGATGCCTAAAATTAGATTCTTATAAATGTTCGCTGGAGAAGTTGGAGTAGAAGATGGATATCTTTTATGAGAAATCCGTCTAACTATAAGACTATTCTGTGCTGAAAACGCTGGGAGTAGCATTATCGATATTCAACAGTTGCTAGCGTAGCACTAAAGATGGAACAAATGATTAGGCATTTTACGTTTGGAAGTGCCTGTGTAGTGATTTGAGATATCCATATTAGCGACTAATTAAATTACTGCTGCAAAATGGGCATGTTATGTTTCTAGTCTGTATTGTTTTTTTAAAGAATTTGTAAGTTCTTTAAAAAACTGTGGGTTTGGAATACCATTTGACTTGGTTGGAGACATTGATTGCATGTTTCGTCTGAACTGAGGACTTTCAATTACGCGTAAGGTTTCGGCGACGAAGGTAAGAGAATTTCTACAGGGAGTGGCAATTTGAGAATTTCTGAACGACTGAACCATAAGGGTAAGAAATTGGCACAAAAAGGCGCTCTCGATAGTTCTGACCATGAGGGATGACACATTTCTGAATGAAGAAGCGATCTGCTCAAGGACAAAAGAGGAAGCTAAAGCGAGGAAACAATAACTTTCTTTATTTAATCAGTCGTCGAACAACATATCAAAACTACCGCCAGCCGCAATAAACTGACGCGTTTCGAACTTCCATGATCATCATCAGAGTACGACAGCAACCTGACTATCAAGGATCAAACCGCATTGAATATATATCCCCTCCTCAACGTGGTACGACGGTGTCAACCGTGTCTCGATGGCCGATCGTACAAGGGCTAACGGGGCTATGGCGATGGTGTCACCAGCGCGTGGTGGATTTCCGACCGGCAATCGGATCCCCTATAAAATACCATATGAGCACGACGACGGCACCATGACTCGGCGTGTGTTACCCGCCACAAAAGGGTTCAACAGCCACAGAATTACATGGACTCCTGGACAGTACCCCGTACTTCCGAATGGCGAATGAGCTCTCAACAGCCACCGGCAACCATGCAACTTACTGCTGCCTTGCAGACTGCGCTTGGATGTGCAAAGGCTAGAGGTGCGTCCTCGATCAAAAAGCCGAGTGGTGAGGGGACACCACTTGTACCAAATTCCCAAGAAACTCCATGAAATGTCATGGAGCCGGCTTATCCTCCAAAAGGAGTCAGCCGCAGTAAAGTAAAGTAAAAGTATATGGACATCATATTTAGATATTGGCTCTCATACTCTAGCAGTCTCATACATTTAACTTGATGACCTACTATATAAATATCAGCTGCGCAATTTCCTATGCAGTCACAGATATTAAATGTTTACAGCTTTCGCCACATATACATATATAGCCAATACAATTTAGCACTCAATAATTAAATTTGCGTTGGTGGTGATAACAATTCTTTTTAAATCAAGTTTGAGAGCTTGAAGTAAACACAAATCCCATTTTATTTAACCAATCGTCAGACAACACCATCAAACGCCATCGATTACGCACTGACCGCGTTTCTGACCTTTATGATCATCATCAGAGTACGGCAGTAATCTGACTACCGAAGATCAAATCCATAGAATTTAAGATATGCGGCTCTCCACCTGTGATCTCGCATACATTGAACTTGAAAGCTGTGAAATTCTGATTTTTCTCGACCGGTGATTTGCCGTCATTTTCTGATGATGATCATGGAAGGTCGAAACGCGTCAGCTGTTACGCTGGCGGTCTTTTGTTATATTGTTCGACGACTGGTTAAATACCAATGGGATTGGTGTTTAATTTAAGCTCACCAAACTTGATTTTAAAAATTGTTACCACTCACTTGCAATGGCGATTGTACTAATAATAACATCCTTGTATCTAAAATAAGTCGGATAGGACGTAAACTTTCGATAAAGTAAATCTCAGGATAGGGTTTTGCATGTTGAAGCAAATTAAATAGATCCATTTGAATATTTTTTACTTGATTCGATTAAGATGTAGGGAGAAGTCCAGTAACTTAGAAAATTTGTTGCCTACGTGCATAACGATATACATCATCTCGATGTCTGTGGAAAAGTTTACAATCGGCGAAAGAAGAGTAAAGTGGGTTTCATCCAGATTAAATTTAAATCAAAGTCATTAAGATGATAGCGAAAAAAAGATAGCAGCTTTAGCAATTATTGAATTGTTGAGAATAAGCTGTAAGTGACTTGAATACTTAATATTGCCACCATATGATCTGCATATTTGTACAGCTAGAATTATTTACCCGCAGTCTGAATCTGTGCAAGTGCTAGGTTGAAAAGTAAAGAGAAAGAACGAATTGGAGCAGATCTCGGAAAGCCATTGCCGACATTTGTAGTCGTGGGTGGATTGTGGTGATAGAAACGTCTATATTTGAAGATGCTACAACGGATACCATCATGTAGTAAAGCAGATTCGATCGCCGAGTAAGGAACCACATGATGAAATGACTTTGAATTATTAAATAATTGAAGATTACCGAAAATAGAGGGCTGGCAAGAGAGTTAAGAACACATAGATCCAAATTAAAGTGACAGTGCTATTCTGAAAACCATGTTGATATTCTATAAGAAGAAGCTATCTCTTGACTTCGTTGTAAAAAATTCTACTAATAATTTAAGTGGGTGCCGGAACAACTTAGACCCTTAAATGACGATACCAACAAAATTTCGTTTTCCAGGGTAGCCGAGATCGTTGACTTAAGCCATTCTATTACTAAAAAGATAATTGGAAGATGTATGTCAAAGGCTTTGGCAATTAAACTGAAATGGTTCCATCCCAGGGTGTAAAATTATGCTAACAAAAGTGCCATTCCGATGAAATTGGTGTTTAATGTCTTTGAATACAATATCTGTCTGCTCCTGGAGCATGCTATACAAGTCCAAATTTAAATGTTTATTCTTTATTTGAATGATTGTTTAGTAATTATTCACCTTACGTGACCAAAAAGAACAAATAAAACACTCGTAGAAACATTAGCTTATTATTATTAAAATATTTGTATTTGGAAACAAAAGCCATCTAGTCCGTAAATTGGAAAAATCATTAAAAAACCAGAGGAAGGCTTATGTGTGGGTTTGTGTAGGTGACTAGCAGCTAAACACAGATAATAATAATAATAGAATTGGTACAGAGCGTGTAATAATATGTACTGGCGACAACTTTATAACATTGACTATTGTAATTCAATAAACTTAACCTTCATGAGGATAAAATTGGCTACAATATGGTTTATTTATATTTTTACTGTAATTAATATTATATTTTGTTTTTGGATATATGTTTTAGTTGACAAGCGATATGATTTATAATGTTGGTAAGTGGTATAAGACAGATTAGATGAAATTAACATATGGAAATTGTTAACCTAAATGATGATTAAACGAACAGTGGTTGCGTGGGCAGTGCTAAAAATTATTTAAATCGGCGTTGCGATCTTGATATGAACACCTATTCCATTATGCATACACATTTGTTATATTCTCGCCTAAGCGTTGTATAATGCATGCGAAAGGCATTTTCATCAGTAGACTATGGCCGTAGCCATAATTCCAGCTTGACGACCGGCGGGCTCAAAAGCTAAGTCGTCGGGATTGGCAACATAAAGCCTTGCCGGGCCATAAAGGACCAGCCATCATCCGTTTCATCCGAAGCCTCGGGTTTGAGTCTAACTGAACTGTAACTTTTTGTTGTAAATGTGTAATGACGGAATGAAACAAAGCGTTCAAGACGTGAAGGAATCTCTGGCCACTGGCATCTGCATGACGGGAATAGTGCTCATCAGCTTTTGGTTGGCGAACTATCTAGAGAAAGGAAAAACTCAGAATAAATCCATCTATAAAGGAATGGGCGACCTAGTGTTCTTTTTACAGTCCACATATAACCATGACAGAAGTGCAACTTACAACCATTACATACTGCCGCATCGGCCGTCGCGCAATATAAAAAGTCTGCACCATCTGCTGAGCCATTACAGGAGTCTTGGATAAAGCGCGAAAACAAGGCTTCTGCAGGCACCTCCAACTCTTATATTCGATTCGTCCTTTCCTTCTCCGCTTCTTACTACTCAATTTTACAATAACACTCTTTTAAGATACTATAAATATCGGATTTTGGTTTATATCATAACACTAGGCCCAATACCAGGTTGCACCAAATATCAAGCAAATGGTTCTTGCTAGACGATCATTATTTAAGCCTAAGTTAGAGTTTTAACGTATGACGCATTTAAGCGTCGCAGAACATTAAACAACTTGAATAAGCAAGAATCTCTTGCTCTCATACGTTATATAAATTAAAAATGTGACATATGTTGCGTATCTGAAACCAGAATACAGGATCCTACGTGTATTACAGAACTAGTTGCACCATCCCTATCTACACGTTATTGGCTTCGAACATCTGGTTCCACAGAGTCCTCTCAAGCCGGCAAATGGGACGTTGGTATTGTCCTTAGCGCACGAGCTGAAGCTTGCTTAATTGAATGGATCACTTTAAATAGTCCATTGTGTGCGGCACCTTTAAATACATCTACTGAAATCAAAACAAGAAACCGTTATCATCGTTGCCTCTTCGTTGTATCTGCATATTGTCCTACCGATTGCAGCACAGAAGAAAGCAAGGACGCCTTTTACACCGAATTAAGCTCCTTACTAAGTAAAGCATGAAGTTCGGATATAGTCCTGGTTATGGGTGACATGAATGCTCAAGTTGGTCGCTTAAGCAGCACAGAATTTCATTTAGGTGGAAGATACACTCTAAGCTCGACTCGCAATGATAATGGTGAACGGCTTTTGGATAGCTGCGCTGAACATAGACTATATTTAAGTAGTACAAATTTCAGACGTAGTGTTAAACGTTGTGCTACATGGCGTCCTCCAGCACCCGGACAACGGTGGACTCAAATAGATCATGTAGCAATTAGTTATAGATGGCGTGGTTGCATCCAGGATTGTCGCTCTTTTTGGAACACTTATGTCGACTCCGACCATGCACTTATCCGTTGTAGATTTGCTCTAAAATTTTCCGGGAAAATAATTAAGAATAAACCTCAAATTGATGTAGGCAAACTCGAACAACCGTCCATCCGACAAAACTATGAAAATATTCTAAAAGCTAATCTAACTGGTCTGAATAGCGAAAATCCGAATATACTTTGGTCCAAGATAAGTTCCACTATGCACAATGGAGTTACTACTGTAGGTGGTACTGCAGGATCCCGTAGAAATAATCATTGGCTCTCTGTAAAATCTATGGAGATACTCGAAATAAGGCGCCAAATTCCACCTGGCTCGACTCATAATAATACCCGTCGCAATATAAGACGCCAACTTAAGCGCAGTCTAAAAGGCGATCTCGAAAACTTTTGGAGCAGAAAGGCTGAAGAAATGGAAGTAGCTTTCGCGTCAGGTAACAGTCGCTGTTTGTTCCAACTTATACACACAACAGGTCCGAGAAAGTTAAAAGTTAGCGAAACTATAAATGATAGTAACAACGAATTAATAACCAATAAAATAAGTCGTCTTGACAGGTGGGCTGAACACTTTAGAGATCAATTTTCTTGGCCACCCGCGTCAGTTCCGAGTCCCGAAGAACCATCCGAGTTAGAAGTACGCGATGCAATCCTATCTCTTAAGCGCCACAAAGCCGCCGGCCCCGATGATCTGCTTCCGGGATTGTTTAAGGATGGTGGCGATATAATTTCAGGAGCGTTGACCAAACTTTTTCATACTATATGGTATGAGGAAACCGTACCACTTGACTGGAATGAGTCGACCATCATTCCCATCTTCAAAAAAGGCAATCGTAATTCGTGCGATAACCATCGTGGTATAAGTTTGACTCCGGTCGTATCAAGTTTATTTGCTTCGATTATCCTACGTCGTCTTAGTGCTTCACGTGAATCACAAACAAGAGAAGAACAGGCCGGATTCCGCGCAGGACGAGGTTGTATAGATAATATTTTTACGTTAAGACAAGTTCTCGAACAGAGACATTTATATCACCATCCCACAATAGTCGTCTTTCTAGACTTCAAGGGTGCATTTGATTCGGTGGATCGCAATGTTTTATTCCATATCTTGTCGAAAAGCGGTGTGCCCACAAAATATGTTAATATTATACGAGCTCTCTACACAAATACTTCTGGTCGCGTTAAGGTTTACAACGAATTAACGCATAACTTTACAACCAGCAGTGGTGTTCGTCAAGGTTGTCCACTTTCCCCATTTTTGTTTAATTTTGTAATCGATGCTATTATGAACAACACTCTCTCACACATTCAGGACGCTGGAGCTGAAGTTCTCCCGGGAGATAAACCAGTCGATCTTGTCTATGCGGACGATATCGTACTATTATTCGACAATCAGCATGCTGCCCAGACCACCTTAAATAGATTAGCAAACGTTGTTCCGTCTTTCGGTATGAAATTCGCACCCTCTAAATGTTAGATACTGTTACAGGATCACCGACCACTCACTCCAACGTTGCGACTGCAGAATGAAGATCTTGACATAGTCGACAGGTTTACATATCTTGAGAGCTCTATCAATAACGTAGGCAATATGTCCGACGAGTTGAGAATACGGATCGCGAAAGCTAGAGTAGCTTTCTCGAACCTTCGTCATTTATGGAGAAACGCGAATATTTCACTTTGCCTTAAAGGTCGTGTTTACAATGCATCTGTACGCGCGGTCTTACTATACGCTAGTGAAACTTGGCCTCTTAGAGTTGATGATCTGAGACGCTTACAGGCATTCGATCATTGTTGTTTGAGAAGTATAGCAAATGTTGGTTACCAACAACGAATAACTAACGTTGACATCCGTAGACGTATTTTTTGATCTGACAATAAGTGCTCGTCTTTAGAAAAGCAAATAAGGCTCCATCAACTTCGTTGGCTCCATCACGTTTTGCGTATGCCATCATTCCGATTGCCCAATAGAGCTCTGTTCTCTCATCCAGCACCAAATTGGCGTAAGAAACAAGGTGGGCTGATTTTGACATGGCAGAAACAATTAAAGTCACTTACATCCAAATTGGGTAGTATAGGATCCACTCGTCTGTCCGGGATGGGGTCCTCATGCACATCACAGTTCTTGGTTAGAAACCCTTAGCGATATGGCAGCGAATCGAGCTCAGTGGCGATCTTGTTGCAGATGTATAGTATAATCATCTTCGTAACTTTCTTTTCTTAGTAGGGCAAAGTTAGCTGCGATGTTCGGTTTGTTTATGACGTGATACGGTGAAATCCGCAAGGAAGCTGTGTTGCTGATGTCGCCTTGCCCGAATGCTAACTTGGCCATAATGGTGTTGTGGAGGGGTTTAGTTTGCCTCATTTCTGTGAGTTATCCTGATAAATTTACTCATAGTAGCAAGGTTTTCCTTCTCTCTCTACCCCTCTCCCTCTCTCGTAAATCTTAATAATAATTTATCTAAATTCACTTTTATACTTTTTTTCACTCCTTATGGTTATATGGCAGTGAAACATTAGTCACTTGACTTTTGTGTGGCTGGATATGATGATGATGATGAGACTAGTTTCGTCCTTATTGGAAACTCGTCATGTAATGTCTAGAATTTGTCGCGGACAGGGCTCGAACCTAGGTACGTCTGCTTCGGAATCTGTTGCTTTAACCACTGAGCCATCCTACCTTACATCACACAAACTTTTCAGTTATAATAATTAATGGTTCTTGGCTAGCTTTCCTTTATTTGGAGCGTATATGGAATTCCTTTAAACGTAAAGTTCCACCTAACCATTCCAAATCTTTCATTATAGGACAGACACCATGCCAACTGGGGAAGTTGTGCTAAAATTGAACATTATATAATTAGGCAAACATTGGTTGCGCGTGCGGTGATAAAAGTTATTTATATCTTCATTGTGGTCTTGATATAAACACCTGTCACACTATGTACATAAATTTTTCAGTATAATTTAAACATTGTATAATGTGAAATAGGCAATTCATACAGTATAATAATATAAGCGTCGTCTTGAATTAAACTGTTTCAGTGCATTTTTTGTTGACTTATTTTCCGTATCTCGGAAAAATAAGACACTGAATCATAGTAATATACTCATACCTGTTTTCCGCGATAGTTTCTTGTAAGGATAAAAGCATTTGTGAATACAAAAATGAGTTTTATTTATCTTACACAATAATTAATTGCGCGGATGGTGGTAAAAATTATTTAAATCAAGTTTGCGAGCTTGAAGTAAACACTAATCCCATTGTATTTAACTAGTCGTCGAACAACATAACAAAACTACCGCCAGCCGCAACGCACTGACGCGTTTCGACCTCCCATGATCATCATCAGAGTACGACGGCAAACTGACTATCGAGGATCAAACCGCATTGAATATATGGAAATCAAATTTAGATATGCGGCTCTCACTTCTAGCAGTCTCGCATACATTGAACTTGACTGGAAATGTTAATATTCGTGACTGCATAGAAATTGTGCAGCCGACATTTCCAGTCAAGTTCAATGTATGCGAGACTGCTAGAGGTGAGAGCCGCATATCTAAATTTGATTTCCATATATATTCAATGCGGTTTGATCCTCGATAGTCAGTTTGCCGTCGTACTCTGATGATGATCATGGAAGGTCGAAACGCGTCAGTGCGTTGCGACTGGCGGTAGTTTTGTTATGTTGTTCGACGACTGGTTAAATACAATGGGATTGGTGTTTACTTCAAGCTCGCAAACTTGATTTAAATAATTTTTACCACCATCCGCGCAATCAATTATTGTGTAATTGTATTGTCTATATATATGTGTGTGGCGAAAGCTACAAACAGCTAATGTTCGTGACTGCATAGAAATTGTGCAGCCGACATTTCCAGTCAAGTTCAATGTATGCAAGACTGCTAGAGGTGAGAGCCGCATATCTAAATTTGATTTCCATGTATATTCAATGCGGTTTGATCCCCGCTAGTCAGTTTGCCGTCTTACTCTGATGATCAAGGAAGGTCGAAACGCGTCAGTGCGTTGTGACTGGCGGTAGTTTTGTTATGTTGCTCAACGACTGGTTAAATACAATGGGATTGGTGTTTACTTCAAGATCGCAAACTTGATTTAAATAAATAATTTTATTTATCTTGTTTGTCTGATATTGCCGGGTGAGATTAAGCATTCGCCAGAATATAAAATATTAAAATTTCGCCTTTTACTGTTTGCGTGTGTTGTATGGCAGTTGCTTGTACTATTTAAAATTGTCTTCGGATAAGTATAAATAGCCATTTCGAAAACTGTCAGACTTTATATTGAACATTGCTTTTACTTATTTATTTGTAACGTTGTACAACTCAAGCTCATCAAACATTACGATTTATTTCAATGACTATTATTAGTTTCTGGCTAATGTAGAGCTTTCTAGTTAGTAGAACAAACGAAGTTTAAAGGTTTTTACGTCTTCAAATTCAAAACGTGAGAGTAAGTGCCAGCAGCGATGTTTATGTCATTGTTTTCCGTCATAATAATATTCTATAATCCACTTGAATTGTGCTGCAAAACAAAAATTTAGGATATTTGCATCATGGTTGCATTTGAACTGTTTTCCATCCCAAATTCTGTAATCTCTTCTTGTTCAATGGTGCATTATGATGCTGTTTGATTTGCGAATAAAATATTAATATATTGTTTATATGGTTCGTGGCGTCAGAAAATTGACTATTTTCCATGCCTATCGTCTTTTGGAATAAATAAATTTGTAAAGGCACACCTGAACATTTATATTTAGGGCTACCTGGGCTGAATGGTATCTGTTATAATAGTATGGAATATACTAAAATTAGAATTCTTTTAATTTTATTCCAACCGCAAATTTTCTATGAAATACTGTACAATATCAGGTGTGAAATAAATAAATAACAGACACATCATAGAAATATGTACAATAAAATATTAAGACATGCTTCATTATTGCAGTATAAATAAGTAGTAAAAGTTTTGTTATTCGCTGTAATGACACTTTGTACAACTTGCCGTATCGTTACCCCAAAGCGCTAAAACAAAGCGTGATACAGTTAGTACATAGAGACCAAATAAAATGGTTTTATTGTAACAGTTTTTTATGTGAAATATGTGCCTAATACAATTAAAGTTTGCTTACGATCAACCATGCAAAATAACTGTCATATTCAAAATTCAAGGAACCACCCTGATTAAATTTTTTATCCAGTTTAAACACAGCAGATTATAAGACATATTAGTTGAAGGCATATCTCTCAGCTTTATTGGCTAGAGGTAGTTAACTGTAAATATTTTTAAAAAAGAAAAAATACCATGAAGCGCCTAATAATTAGTGGTGTATTCGCCGATATTTTCGACCTTGGCTTAACGTCATGTTTCTTCTTCATTTTGTTCATATATACACTCAGTTGTTGGTTCATGTTTGCTATTTTTATGCAGTAGCATAAACTTCTAAACCGTAATGATTGATAAGAAACAAGCGTAGTCTAAAAGCATATTTGCCGTACAAGGCCGAGTTAATACTTATGCAAGAAATTAAGGATTTAGGCATAACTATTCAATGTACAGCTTCTGCTGAGAGACATATTGAAAGTATAGTAGGCAGTGCCAAGAAAAGATGGGCACTAATAAATCGAAATATCTTATCAAATGATATAAAACTTCAAATGTATATAATACGGATTAGACCGGTACTAGAATATGCTGTCGCTACTTGGAATCCATTAAAAAGGGTTTGTCTAATAATATAGAAGCTGTACAAAGAAAGGTTGTGAAACATATTAGTCCTATTTCCTGCACTATATACGCCTCTAGATTACAGTTTGTGTCATTGCAATCACTGTGGTTTCGGAGGATGTGTTATTGTATAAAAGTTTTCCATTTGAACCAGTGGACTGGTGCCTATATGACTCCGATAAGAAAGAGTCATGAAGTTGGAACTAGATCTGGACATTTGGCAATATCTCCACCTTTGGTGGGGAATGTAGCGAGTAAGTTATTCTCTTTCTCGAAAATCTACAAAATTTATAACCAATTGCCGAAGGGGCTTAGAGAAATGCCTCCATCTAAGATGTCTTTTAAAACTTTATCTACTGAACTTGAAAATGTCTGCAATTCTGCTGATATTTGTTATTCTTTTGATTATGATAATACTTTCTCATGGTTGAATAAAAGACAAGGATAATTGTTATCGAAAAGAGATTTTCTAGAGATTTTTATTTCCAAGTTTTGTATTGTTATAATTGAAATGTTATGCACTATTTCTTCTAATTAGTTAACATTACTTACAATCAATTGCTAGTCATGGTTCTCAATTTTTGCATAATGTTACACTTGAATTATACATTAATTGTTCCTAATTTGATAATGTATATATTATTCTTTTCAGTCGAACTTTCTGATATTGATATATTGTATTGTACAACTACTGAGATATACCTATCTACATGATATTAATTGCACATTTATTGTGATGTGATAATTTTTTTATATATTGTACAATTTCCAATTTTATTATTTGATGGAATATGTGTGGTTTGAATCCAAATAAAGATATTCTATTCTATTCTATTCTAATGCAGTTTGTCCAGTTTCTACCATTATTTAAATCGAGATCGCAACCTTGATTTAAGTAATTATTATCATCTCCCTCACAAGCATTGTTCGCTTACGTACATAGATAGTTCTACCATGTTTGATAGACATTTATAACCACGTTTCATGTATCAGCTGCGTATTCTCAAATCGCCTTAATCTATATGGTACACATTTGTAGTTTTATATTTTTCGTTAATATATTTATTCTTATTAACGTCCATATTTTCTTAGCAAAGCCAATTATTCTTTCAATATGTACATTGAATTGTTGTGAATAAGTACTTAAATTAACGTTGAAGTTTGACCTCAAAACCATTGTTTCTACGGCGTCATGAAAATAAATATAGTTAAATTCAGTCTTAGAGGCAATTTTTGGATCAGATCGTTAATATATATTGATACATAATTATTGGAAAAAATCACTAATCTTTGAGTCGATTTGGTATATCATTTCGAAATCATCAGCAAATTCGAGGACCACATCCTGCAATTTAGCAAATATAATTTTAAATAATACCGGACCCAACCTAGAACCTCGGGAAACTTCGGTTGTAACTTTTAACAATCTTGCTTGAGTGTAGTTAACATGAATAACCATACTCCTACCATGTAAGTAATATTTTACTAGTCCAAAAATAGTCGGATTAAGTTTAGTGCACTAATTGTCTCTATAATAACTTCCAAAGTAATGAAGTCCAATGCTTTTGAAACATCAATGAAGACAATTAGCGCGTCCATAATTTTCTCATTAAAAGTAATGATATAATTCCATAAAAAACTAATATTTGTCAATCTATCTAGCGTTACGGATTTTTCTCTTTTCCTCTAACTCTGTAATCCTTATTCTTGGTTTTTGCTTAGACTGTATTTTGGTTTTACATCATAAATTTTTTTATAGAGTTTATGCAAATTTTCTACCAAGTCATGTGTTAAATTCGTGCATTTTTAGTTGCTATTGCTTTGAAGTTTCAATAAATCAAAGTCTAGCAACACTCTCGAAAGCTAAAAGTATTATCATTTTGAATGTTTTATTTCTCACTCAGAGATCTTTTGCTACAAGGGCATTTTGTCGAAACGTCTGGTTGGCTAGATACATGCTTTTTGCTGTTAATTAACATTTTTGGTTCATAAAACACTTTTCTCTTTTCATTTTTTTATCAAACATTTCGAATTCTATGCAAGATATGTCAGATGTTTATTATCTTTGCAAGTCAAGTTTTTATGTTCCTTCCCTATTAGTATTTGGGCTGTGCTTTTTAAATTTTATCCATATTTAATATCATCACCAATATTTATTTGTTAGTTGTAAATTTACTCCATTTATTTTATTGTTAATGTTTGCTAGTTGAGTTAACTTAGACACTGTTACTGTCTGAATGTAGGCGTCCGTCATCAACTTTTTATTTAATCACACAAACATACTTTAGACCACATAACAAATTCATGTGTCCTGAACCTCAGATAATAATGAGTAACGAGATTTGTTGATAATTTTATCTCATTTTAATTAAATGACAGTTAGACTATTCTGAAGTTTCCATTGCTTTGTGTCGTGTGAACTTAAAGTTGTATACGTTTTGCCTCATAATGAACGTAGTTATGCTTAATGCATTTGAATTTTAGCTGTGTCAAGTTTCAATGCGAGTTTAGCCCAAGGAAACATTTAATGCGTTTTTCAAACATTTCTAAATGTTTACTGTCGATGTTGGCCAGTGCGAGCTGTACTTTAATTGTTCGTGTAATCGTTACCGTTTGTGCAAGGGTGAATTAATCTTGATTTGTTTAGTTTTCATATCGGAATGGTCAAAATGTATGGGAATCTAGCGGCAGAGTTAAGTGCAGAAGACAAACAAATTTTGCCTTATTGGCACCGAATCTTTTGCAACTTACCACGCTGAAGGCTTTGATCTTTCTTTATGTATACAATTATGCGGGAAGTTAAACATAGATGATTTTTTGTTTGACTTCGCTTAAAGTGTGTAGTAGACAATTCAAATAATGGAGCATGTGTTTGTGGGACTACTTCTCATAGTTAATGCCAGCTTTTGCATAACCTCCAAATAATGAAATTAATTAATTGTAAATGGTATCTCACGTTATTTTAATATGTTAAATTAAATTGGAACTAGACAGTTTTTACTAAAATACATAAACCGCAATTGTGAGTTCATTGTAAATCTATATGCAAAAAGAAAATTCTAATACTATTATGTCTAACATTGTGAACCAGAAGCATGTTGCATAAGCTCGACATTTCAATAGACGTTAAGAAACTGTTTACGCTTTATATAGGTAGATATTCTCTGTTTTTAAGATCTACTATATATTCAATTATGTTTTGTGTATTACACACCTAGTAACAAGTTAGTTTAAATAGAAGCAAAAGGATGTGCTAAAGTCAACATGAAAAAAGAGCATATTCACATGTACACATGCGTATCGGCTTACTTGTGACTTATTAATAGGAGCCGGTACTACGCTCTTAATCCACTGTAAATTTGGCTAAGACATGTAAGACTGTTTAATCTCTTATATGTGTTTGTGTTAAAGCAATAGTAGAGTCCAATTCATGTATTCTTTGGCAATGCGACCTCAAAATCAACCTACTATATATAATGTGCTATACGAGAATGTGATAACTGATGTCGATCAAGGCCAGAGTACATCATCATCATCATCATCATCATCATGTCCAGCCATACAAAAGTCAACAGTGACAAATCTTCAACTGCCATATAACCATAAGGAGTAAAAATATAAATATCAACAGAAATAATATTTTAGACAAATTATTAGTGAGATTTACGAGAGAGAGAGAGTACCTAGTTACTATGAGTAAATTTATCAGGATAACTCACAGAAATGAAGCAAACTAAACCTCTCCACAACACCATTATGGCCAAATTAGCATTCGGGCAAGGCAATATCAGCAATAAAGCTTCGTTGCGGCTTTCACTGTATCATCATAAACAAACCAAATCTCGCAGCTAACTTTGCCCTACTAAGAAAATAAAGTTACGAAGATAATTCTACTAGACATCTGCAACAAGATTGCCACTGATCTAGAATCGATGCCATATCACTAAGTGTTACTAACTAAGAACTATGCTGCGCACGAGGACCCCATTCTAGCAGACAAATGGGTCCTATACTACCCAAATTGTATGTAAGTGGCTTCAACTGTTTCTGTCATGTCAAAATCTGCCCACCTTGTTTCTTACGCCAAACTAGTGCTGGATGAGAGAACAGAGCTCTACTGGGCAATAAAAATGAGGGCATACGCAAAACGTGACAGAGCCAACGAAGTTGACGGAGCCTTGCTTGATTTTCTAACGAGGAGCAATTATTGTCAGATCAAAAATACGTCTACGGATGTCAACGTTAGTTATTCGTTGTTGGTGACCAACATGGGCTATACTTCTCAAACAACGATGATCGAGTGCTTTTAAGCATCTCAAATCTTCAACTCTAAGAGGCCAAGTTTCATTAACGTATTGTAAGACTGCACGTACCGATGCGTTGTAAGCACGACCTGTAAGGCAAAGTGAAATATTCACGTTTCTCCATAAATGACGAAGGTTCGAGAAAGCTACTCTAGCTTTCGCGATCCGTATTCTCACCTCGTCGGACATATTGCCTACGTTATTTATACAGCTCCCAAGATATGTAAACCTGTCGACTATGTCAAGATCTTCATTCTGCAGTCGCAACGTTGGAGTGAGTGGTGGGTGATCCTGTAACAGTATCTTACATTTAGTGGGTGCGAATTTCATACCGAAAGACGGGACAACGTCTGCTAATCTATTCAAGGTGGTCTGGGCAGCATGCTGATTGTCAAATAATAGTACGATATCGTCCGCATAGTCAAGATCGACTAGTTTATCGCCCGGGAGAACATGTGGGAGAGTGTTGTTCATAATAGCATCGATTACAAAATTAAACAAAAATGGGGAAAGTGGACAACCTTGACGAACACCACTGCTGGCTGTAAAGTTATGCGTCAATTCGTTGTAGACCTTAACGCGACAAGACGTATTTCTGTAGAGAGTTCGTATAATATTAACAAATTTTGTGGTACACCACTTTTCGACAAGATATGGAATAAAACATTGCGATCCACCGAATCAAATGCACCCTTGAAGTCTAGAAAGACGACTATTGCTGGACGGTGATATAAATATCTCTGTTCGAGAACTTGCCTTAGCGTAAAAATATTATCTATACAACCTCGTCCTGCGCGGAATCCGGCCTGTTCTTCTCGTGTATGTGATTCACCTGAAGCGCTAAGACGACGTAGGATAATCGAAGCAAATAACCTAGATACGATTGGAGTCAAGCTTGTACCACGATGGTTATCGCACGAATTACGATTGCCTCTATTGAAGATAGGAATGATGGTCGACCTCATTCCAATCAAGTGGTAATGGTTTCAATCCATAGGTATGAGAGGGCTTCGTTGAGTGTTGATCACAGAATGGTCATTCTTTTAATTGTGTACCGACAAATTTTTAATATCATGGTATTGGTATTCCTTAGATGTTTAGCACAAAATATATAGTAAATTAGCGTTAAGGTAGCATTAGTAAACGTTATATGAAGTTTACTGTACTATTTCTATAATAAAATATATATGGGAGATTGCATCGTACAACTATACAGTAGGTTTATTACAAAGTATCGGCTCTTGCCGATGAGCCGCTAGTAAGCAAGAAACACATGTGGATTTCAGATTGTCTTTTGTTCTTGCTGACTTTGGCAGATCCTTTTGATCCCGTTTCAACTGACTCGTTACTAGGTAAATAATTTCTAATACGTAATCACGCTTACGTTTTTTCCGAATATGTCTTATGTTATTCCATAATTTTAGTGAACCAATAAACGCTTGTAATGTAAAACATCTATGGCTATGCCTTGACTGTAAACGTGTTGATTTTTAGCCAACAAACGGAAGGGCGTTTGATATACTAAAATAATGGCCTTCGGTGTAGATAAGATGAAATGACCATTTTGACTCGATTAAGACAGCAGTAGTCAAGTTTTGACACGAAAAATGTCGGTCTCTAGTTGACTTGAATGATGAATTTTAACGTACTAAATGGTATTCGAAATAGACTAGTTGAAATAAGTTCTGTGAATCGATTAAGGTACCTGATGGCACACCGCAAGATCTATTGATTAATTCGTAACTATTAATGTCATGGTTTTACCTCGAAAGAGAAGAAGTTAAAAAGTATTGGTATATTCCTACGTGTTATTTAAATTTGATCAATAGATTAACTTATGATTACGTGTGAATGTGATAATGTTTTTATTTATCGCGTTTGTGTGGCATTGTTGGATAGATAAAGTATACCTTCGTGTATGACAATTTTAAGAATATCAGTATGCTAGTTTTGTGTTCCGTTTGACAACGGATTATTTAAAACGATGTGCTTTGAGAATGGTAAGCTGCCTTGAAATAAGTAGTAGAAATTGGGGATAAAAAGTTTACAAAAAATCTTTCTAGATTCTCTGGATAGGCATATTGATTGAATCTCAAAAATATGAAGTTACAGTTGTTTAAAATATTTATGAAATTCTATCACATATATTGCTGTTTTCACATTTAAAACGACTGTAAGTTAGATTCTATAAATACGATAATTTGAAGAAGGTGAACCTTAGGAAGTAAGCTTTCAGTGGTTTCATTTTCGCAGATAATTCATTGCTTGTGAGGTTCCAAATAAACGTTGTATATTCGATAATAGTTTTTGCAAGCCTCTGCTTGGTTGCCCTTGTTTGCCTTATTCTCAGTTTGTCCAAACGCTTGACTTTGATTTTGATGCCAATTATATGCTTTTTGGGACAACTTATTTGTAAAAATAGTTCACAAATGTTTTATGGTGTACTTTTAAGAAATGATATATCTAATGTATGCTATACCGTTTGTGAATACTAAGTACTTACTGAACTTTATGAAGACTGAATTAGATTCTTTAAATCAAGTTTGTGAACTTGAAGTAAACACCAATTCCATTGCATTTAACCAGTTGTCGAACGACAGTAAAACAACCGCCAGTCGCACGCACTGACGCATTTCGACCTTCCATAATCATCAACATATTACGACCTCAAACCGACTAGCGAGGACCAAACCGCAATACATATATATGAAAAGCAAAATTAGATATGCGGCTCTCACCTCTAGTAATCTCACATAATTTTTTACTCGAATGGAAATGTCCGCTGCACGATTTCTACGCAGTCACGAACATTAAATGTTTGCAAATTTCGCCACAGATGTATATTGGCTATACAATTAAACAAACATTGCTTGCGCGGGTGGTGGTATCAATTCTTTAAATCAAGTTTGCGAGCTTCGTATTAACACAAATCCAATTGTATTTAAGCAGTCGTCGAAAAATATAGCGTTTCGAACTTCCATGATTATCATCTGAGTACGACGACAAACTGACTGAATTAGATGTTGTGATCTTAAATGGTAGATATTTAAGTACACAATGCATGTTCTAATGGTTGTCTTAAATATTTGACAATAGTTATTCTTAGTATTCTTTACATTTGAAAAAAAAGAAATTTTATTAGATACAAGAACCGTTTCATTCTCATTTACTTCTCAAGTATGTAAAAATTAATATCTATTCACACACAAACAATAATAACAATAATATATATATATATATATATATATATATATATATATATATATATATTCTTTTGAAATGCCAAATATGCAGAAAAATGTGAAGTAAGGGAACAATCAATCATTTGCGGGCATCACCTCCAATTCAATCTCAATGCTTGAACATGACTTTTCGGCTTGCATAAATCCGGCTGCAATTTGTTTATCCATACATCTTCGTTTTGACTAAATCATTTCTTTTGTTGCAATAAGTAATTATCTTAAATACTGCGTCTGAAGAACATACGTGTGCGGGTTCTACGGTATGTTGCGTAATTGCAGACGTGTATTAAGCATTGAATTTGAAACAGGCTTGTAAATTGTGTTGTTATATCATTCGATTAATCAAACGTCTGGTCGATCGTCCTATGCAAGTTTATCGACAATTTGTGCATATATATTGTTAAACAATATTTGAGATTATCATTAACGCCGATTTCCCCTTAATTGCTGGTAAATGTAAATGTGTTACCTTAAATAACACTCATATTTTTACTGCATTAAATATGCGTGTTAATGCAGCTTCAGCTTTCGTTTTCTGCCGTACGGGAAACTGTATCACCCATAAATGGTATGTTCGTATAACCTACTTTATTTTCTAGTCCCAAATATGTCTTCTCCTTTTGACTTCCCCTTTTAATAATTGACTCAATTAATTGTCTAGGATAGCCATTAGATATTAAATCGATTATTGATTTAATATATTCGTTACCTTTTGAATCTGGACTGACCGATCTGTCAATTCTTGAAAAACAGCCGCGAACTCGAAAATTTATATTGAAAAGGCATGAAACTGCTGTAATGCAAATACTGTGCAGAGCAGATTGGTTATTGGTAAATTGTTCTATTAAACTTATCATTAGTATCTTTCTTTAGTAGCACATATAAGAAAAGCAGACAATTCTCTCTCTCTCATGCTCTGGCGTGAAACTGATATTCTTGTGCGCTTTATTGCAGAAGTGATAGGTATAGCGACCTGTTTTTAAGGAAAAGGAAAATATCAGCAATATACCGTTTGTATTGTGCATGTTTACTTACATCACTCTTTAAATGCAATAACAGAATTGAGTTAGCCACTTATGAAGCTTTATGGATAAACAAACTGAAACTGGATTTAACAATAATTGTTTGCGCGGGTGGTGGTAACAATTCTTTAAATCAAGTTTGCGAGCTTGAAGTAAACACCAATCCCATTGTATTTAACCAGTCGTCGAACAACACAACAAAACTACCGCCAGCCGCAACGCACTGACGCGTTTCGACCTTCCATGATCATCATCAGAGTACGACGGCAAACTGACTATCGAGGATCAAACCGCATTGAATATATATGTGGCGAAAGCTGCAAACAGTTAATGTTCGTGACTGCATAGAAATTGTGCAGCCGACATTTCCAGTCAAGTTCAATGTATTCGAGACTGCTAGAGGTGAGAGCCGCATATCTAATTATTATGGGAATTTGGCGATTGAAACAGCGGCTCTGTAAGTTCGAAGATAAAATTATGTAAAACTTTCATGAGTGCTATATTGTTAGCTATTGGTCTAAGGTCTTTGAATTCAATTTTGAGTTTATATTTTGTTAATAATTTGAAATGTTTTTGTTGCCTTTCAACCAAGATATTATGAGATGTTATCGTGTTGTTGTAAACAAAAGCTAATGATTTTTGTGAGTTAACTTAAGGAATAAAGATGTCGACAGAGATTTTGGAGTGTTACGTTTTATACTAATTTGGTATTTTGCATGGCTTTTTCTTCCATATTTATTGATATATTTCCTCGTTACACACACTTTATTTTCACAATATTGATGGAGATAGAGTATTGCTTTATTCTTTAAGATACGAAGTCGTAATTTGAAATCTAACTTAACTTTCTAGTTATGTAGATGCATTTTCTGTTGTTACATTTTTTTATCTGTTTATAGAAAACACCTGGTGGGTGTTTACCTTCTTGCTATATATATATATATATATATATATATATATATATATAAATGTATATATTTAATATCATATCACGTCTTCTTTAATACTACAGTCTATTTGTCTACTTTTTTTACAGTGATAGTTGGTAAGTGCGCCAGTCTTTGAAATCGATTATTTCAATAGTTTTATTGTGGTAGTTCAGGATTGAGGATGTGTGGTTGATGCTTCATAAGTCCGCCTTATGTATTGAAGATGATCTGATTGTGATTTTTTTGTTAGTATCGAATTTATTGCTTTATTTTGAAAGTGTAGCCCATAAAGTGTCTATAATGTGAAAAAAATTTCATTTTCTGGCAAATTGATTTTTTTGTGACAAAACGCTTTTCGTGGTCACGTAATGGTATGTAGGTTTAACGCGAAATGAATTTTTCAGTGTTATTACCTGTGAAAACCAGGTGGCAGGTCGTTTTGTATGAGCCAATATTGACTTGATGTGTTAAAAATACTGTTAGTAGCTAATAAACGTGTAATTGTTTTTTTAATACTTCACCGGGGCCAAGATCATTATCTTCCTGTATCATGCAAAATATTTTTATTGTTTCTTTTGTGAATGAACAATTTTCATCGCGATGATTAGGAGTTCTATTATCCAAAATATTGCAGACTATGCATATCAAATTGCTTATTTACATCGGTCATATTTAATCGTATGAAAACTTTTTGTTTCATCGTACGTTGCACTTTGTTTATTTAAGTAAGTTAATAAATGACACTGAAATATTGTATTTTTATTAACCTATTATTCTAAGAATAACTGCACAGCAACCATTTAGACCTAATTATGTTTGACTAACACAGGCTGGATTCCAATTGTTATGTTTTTTGTAAATATTATTATTATAACTAATAGTATTGTTATTATTATACATTATTAGATTTAACTGAATTGTTTTACGTTATGTATGCACACAGCACATGCGTGATGTACACCTATTAATTGATATAATTAAACACCTTAATTAAAGGTGTTTAAATCAAGTTCGCAAACTTGATTATAGAAATTGTCACCGCATGCGCAACCAATATTCGTTTAATTATACAAATGCTCATTTAAATACCACTTCCCCATGTAGTGTGGTGTCTGTTATCTAATGACAGATTGGGGATGGTTAGTGGGTAATTCAGGTCATAGATACAATGCAGGTTCCACCTAAAGGAAAGGCTAAACAAAAAACATCCTGTAGCATATAGTTGAACTTTTTTTTGTATTGTGCAGCGAGGTGATTCCGTGGTTAGATCACCAGATTCCGAAGCAGACGTGCACAGGTTCGAGCCCTTTCCGTGGCAAATTCTGAACAGTACGTTATCAGTTCCCAATAAGGACGAAAAGGTTTTACTGGATGAATTGCCTTTTCTACACTATACTATTCTTAGTTTATACTGACAAATGTATGCACTTAATGGGTAAGGTGTATATATCAAGATCGCAATCTTAATTACAGTAATTGATATCACCGCCCGCGCAACCAATGTTCGTTTAATTGTATAAATGGTCATTTCAATACCACTTCCCCATGTAGTGTTGTGTCTGTTCAATAACGACAGACTGGAGATGTTTTGTTAGAACGTTGGGTCTAATAGGATGCCAAATGAGCTCTACCTAAAGGAAAGGCTAACCGTGAAGCATTAGTTGGTATATGACTGAAAATTGTGTGTAGTGTGCAGCAGGATGACTCAGTGGTTAGAGCACCAAATTCCGAAGCAGACGTTCCCAGGTTCGTGCCCTGTCCGCGGTAAATTCTGGCCAGTACGTGTTGAGTTCCCAATAAGGACGTAACCGGTCTACTGGATGAATTGCCTATTCTGCACTATACAATTCTTAGTTTATACTGACAAATGTTTGTACCCAATTTATGAGGTGTTTATGTAATGTTTGCAACCTTGATTATAGTAATAATATTTAATGATATGGCAAAAATTGTTATTGAACAAGCCAATCGTAAGTACAACTTAAGTGGTCTGAGTGAAATTTCACAGAATGTGAGCGTGACCTCAGTTACGTCATTTCACTTCGTGAGTATAAAACAAAAATTCTAATGCATAGAAATGGTAAATTCACATTCGGTCACTTTAGTTTCACTTTTTATAAATACACACACAAACGTGACACACACCTATCTAATGATAGGTCAATCTCATGTATTAATGATGTGGCTAGAGAAATATCGGACAAGCTTCGTTAGTTTATCCTGAAACCATTGTGATGGTGATTGAATTGGAAAAGGCGGCCGCCGAAATATTTCCAGGAAACAAAATACTTGGAGTTCCGCCTTTGTTAGTCAAAACGCAGATCAGATAATTTTGTTTAATCCAGTTTCCCGATTTTTCATTATTTTAATCAACACTTGACACGAAACTGTTTTCATTATGTTAATCGAATGCCATTTATAATTTTTACTGAAGAAAACATTTTAACAATGAATGATTATTAAATAAATCATATAGGTAAAACAAAAAACTATTTTAAATGAAAGATATTAAAAATTATGTTACATAAATCTTCAATTATATTTTACGATTTTCGAATAAACTAGAGAAAATATGCACATGGATACTATTTAAAATGTCAGCCAAAAATTAACTTCGAAGATTAAACATTTACTTCATTGCTTTAAATCAAGTTTGCGAGCTTGAAGTAAACATCAACCCCATTTTATTTAATCAGTCGTCGAACATCATAGACCAGATCTGGTAATTTCAATTAGTCCAGGTTCGCAAAAACAATCTTCATTCAGGAATCATCGAAAAACTACCGCCAGTTTCAGGCACTGATGCGTTTTAACCTTCCTTGTTCATGATCATACATACATTGTACTTGACTGGAAATGTCGGCTGCACAATTTCTATGCAGTCACGAACATTAACTGTTTGCAACTATCCCCACGCACATATACAGACAATACAATTTAACAATTATTGATTGCGCGGGTGGTGGTAACAATTCTTTAAATCAAGTTTGCGAGTTTGAAGTAAACACAAATTCCATTTCATTTAACCAATCGTCGAACAATATAGCAAATCCACCGCCAGTCGCACGCACTGACGCGTTTCGACCTTCCATGATCATCATCAGTGTACGACGGCAAACTGTCTATCGAGGATCAGACCGCATTGAGTATATATGGAAAGAAAAATTAGATATGCGACTCACACCTCTAATAGCTTAGCATACATTTTACTTGACAGGATATATCGGCTGCACAATTTCTATGCAGTCATGAACACTAAATTTTTGCAGCTTTCGCCGCAGATATATATATAGAAAATACAATTAAACAATCATTGATTGCGTGGGTGGTGATAAATTAGATATGCGGCTCTCAGCTCTAATAGTCTCGCATACATTATAATGGACTGTAAATGTCGCACAATTATTAATTGTATTTCATCATTTGGCTAAATTGATATCCTCAGACAACAAAAGTACTGAAAATCTATGACGAAATCATCTTGTTTCCTCCTGCAGACTACTTTTATTTGATTTAAGCATTTTAAGTTTATTTGACTTTACAATCTATGTAAATACTATTTTATACAAGGTTATCAAGGGGATATATGTTGTGTCTTAAGTTTCCTACCCAACGTTAGAGGTTACTTCCTTTTATTCCGTTGTCTCACCTCTCACACTTACTGCTTCTTTAAAATCTAAGCGGTCATTCTATGAATTATAAAAGTTAGATACTGTTTGTAGCTGAGAATTAATATATATGAAATTGTTTACTAGGTGTTGCACACCTAGTAACAAATTGGTTCAAATATGACAAGAAGGATAAACCAGACACCATGAACGGAAAGTATAATCTCGTGTACATATTGGTGTTAATGGTGTCCTTTCATTAGGAGCCGATACTACGCCTTTTTATATCCACTATATAAACTTTTCAGCAATGCGAATTTCAAGCCAACTCACTATATATATTATGTAAAGATCGCGTAAAGGGTATCAAAACAATGGTTTTAGAGATAGGCGAAATGTCACCAAAATTCATAATTATAGCCAATTCTTAACAGCTCTTATTCCAGCAAATCCATTCACCTTGGCCTCGATCAACAGCATTTATCGCATTTCATGATAATCATAGCATCACTCATTTAAAAGTATTAATCACGAATAGAGTCACTAACCTAGTCATATATACTTCTGCACCAATTTTTGAGAAATTATATCGCTGTTTGGGTATTTTACAGAGTATTATCTAGATTTTTAAAATTCCATTTAGTATATTTTATGCGTTAATCTGGCCGACATTTCGGTGACATATGCATGTGTGTATCCTTATAGTGTGTTACAATTTTGGTGCTTTTTAATGAAGATTTACTGTATTTTTACACGGTTATAATTTTTTTTATTTAATAAGCGTCCTACACTTATTTGTTCTGCATACGTTTTACTGTTCCTGGTTTCATTGTATCTGCCTCATGATATCACCTAAATTATGGACTATTGAAACCCTAAGTTGAGATTGATACAAGATATGGCCAACCTGAATGAAAGAATAGTAAAATGATAAGTTGATCTATAGCTTAAAATTCCATGCTATTGGTGGCTTCGAATGCGTATTTGGTGCGTTTCGATTTCCAAGGAAATGCCTTCTGGTCTAAACCGCGACAAAGGCGTCTCTAGCATATACTTATACGGATGTGCTTAATAAATTGCGTATTCTATATGATGCTGTTTGCTTTATACTGATACTGTGCGTATAATTAAATTCTAACATTATACATTAGATCAATATCATTTCACAAGGTCGCATATTGTTTGTTATCTTATGAAATATCAAGGGTGGCTAGTTGTCGCGTCATTGTGAAAGTGATATCAAATGGAATCCACCACAATGAATGACTAATAAAACATGTTAGTTGATATTTAACGGAAATTGTTTTGGAAACTTTGTAAATGAATTAGAAGATTGAAGTTTTTTCCAAGACCCAGCGCTTCTAGGAAATACTTGATAAATTACCGGTATTATTTATTAATGGAATTTTCTATATTAGGTCATGTTCAGCAAAAATGATAACATAAATATAATCGAATCCGACCGGGCGTAACAATTCTGATATGAACTTCGTGAGTGCTCAATAAAGGCGATACCGGTCTATTTAACTAATGTACTCTAAAGAACCCCGGAAAATGTTAAATGAGTGCTCAATACGGGCGAAACCAATTTACTCCATGAAATGTATTTACTGCATTTTGCAATGTTCGTTTTATTCTGACGACAAATTTTTATTAAAATTCGGCCATTTTACTATAATTATATATATATATATATATATATATATATATATATATAATATATATATGCGTCTGTGTATTTATACATACATATATATACAACTTTGACAAAAATAATCTCTTGCACGTACGTTGGATAAATTAGAAATCGACATATGTTGCTTATCTGAAACCAGAATACAGGACCTTATGTGCATTACAGAACTGGTTGCAACATCCCTATCTACGCGTTATTGGCTTCAAACATCTGGTTCCACAGAGTTCGCTCAAGCCGGTAAATGGGACGTTGGTATTGTCCTTAGCGCACGAGCTGAAGCTTGCTTAATTGAATGGATCCCTCTAATTAGTAGTCTGTATGCGATAAGTTTAAATACATCTACTAAAATCAATGCAGGAAACCGTGATCAACGTTGCCTCTTCGTTGTATCTGCATATTCTCCTACCGATTGTAGCACAGACGAAAGCAAGGACGCATTTTACTCCTACCTAAACTCCTTACTAAGTGGAGCACGAAGTTCAGATATAGTCCTCGTTATGGGTGACACGAATGCTCAAGTTAGGCGCTTAAGTAACGTAGAATTTAATTTAGGTGGAAGATGCACTTTAAGCTCAACGCGCAACGACAATGGTTAACGGCTTTTGGATAGCTGCGCTGAAAATAGACTATGCTTAAGTAGTTCAAATTTCAGACGTAGTGTTAAACGTTGTGCTACATGGCGTCCTCCAGCACCCGGACAACGGTGGACTCAAATAGATCATGTAGCAATTAGTTATAGATGGCGTGGTTGCATCTAGGATTGTCGTTCTTTTTGGAACACTTATGTCGACTCGGACCATGCACTTATCCATTGTAGGTTTGCACTAAAATTTTCAGGGAAAACGATTAAGAATAAACTCCAAATTGATGTAGGCAAACTCGAACAGCCGTCCTTCCGACAAAATTATGAAAATATTCTAAAGGCTAATCTAACTGGTCTGAATAGCGAAAATCCGAATATACTTTGGTCCAAGATAAGTTCCACTATGCACAATGCAGGTACTACTGTATGTGGCATTGCAGGCCCCCGTAGAAATAAGCACGGGTTCTCTGTAAAATCTATGGAAATACTCGATATAAGGCGCCAAATTCCACCTGGCTCGACCTATAATAATACCCGTCGTAATATAAGACGCCAACTTAAGCGCAGTCTAAAAGTCGATGTAGAAAACTTTTGGACCAGAAAGGTTGAAGAAAGGGAAAATGCGTTCGCGTCAGGTAATAGTCGCTGTTTGTTCCAACTTATCCGCGCAACAGGTCCGATAAAATTAAAAGTTACTGAATCTATAAATGATATTAGCAATTATTTGATAACCGATGAAATTAGTCGTCTTGACAGGTGGGCTGAACACTTAAGAGATAAATTTTCTTGGCCACCCGCATCAGTTCCGATTCCCGAAAGCATGTCTTAATCAACAATGTGGAATGTTAGTCTCATCAAAGTTAGAATTACGCAATGCAATCCTATCTCTTAAACGCAGCAAAGCCACAAGCCCCAAGGATTTGCTTCCAGCATTATTCAAAGATGGTGGCGATATAATTTTAGGAGTGGTGACCAAACTTTTTCATGCTATATGGAATAAGGAAACCATACCATTTGATTGGAATGAGTCGACCACCATTACTATCTTCAATAAAGGCAATCGTAATTCATGCAATAACCATCGTGGTATAAGCTTGATTCCAGTCATACCTAGGTTACTTTTTTGGATTATCCTACATCGTCTTAGCGCTTCGAGTGAATCACATACAAGAGAAGAACAGGCCGGATTCTGCTCAGGTCGAAGTTGTATAGATAATATTTTCACGTTAAGACAAGTTCTTGAACAGAGATATTTATATCACCGTCTCACAATAGCCGTCTTTCTAGAATTTAAGGGTGCATTTGATTCGGTAGATCGCAGTATTATTCCATATTTTGTCCAATAGTGGTGTGCACACAAAATTTGGTAATATTTGCGCGCTCTCTACTCAAATAATTCCGGTCGCGTTAAGGTCTACAATGAATTAACGCATAATTTTACAACCAGCAGTAGTGTTCGTCAAGGTTGTCCACTTTACCCTTTTTTTAATTTTCTAATCGTTGCGATTATGAACAACACTCTTCCACATATTCAGGATGCAGGTGTTGAAGTTCTCTCGGGCGGTAAACTAGTCGATCTTGACTAAGCGGACGATATCGTACTATTATTCGACAATCGGGATGCTGCCCAGGCCACCTTGAATAGATTAACAGACGTTTTTCCATCTTTCGGTATGAAATTCTCACCCACTAAATGTAAGATACTGTTACAGGATCACCCACCACTCACTTCAACGCTGCGACTGCAGAATGACGATCTAGACATAGTCGACAGATTTACATATCTTGGGAGCTGTATAAATAACTTAGGCAATATTTCCGACGAGGTGAGAATACGAATCGCGAAAGCTAGAGTAGCTTTCTCGAACCTTCGTCATTTAGGGAGAAACGTGAATATTTCACTTTGCCTTAAAGGTCGTGTTTACAACACATCGGTACGCACAGTCTTACAATACGTTAGTGATACTTGGTCTCTTAGAGTTGATGATTTGAGACACTATCAGGCATTCGATCATCGTTGCTTGAGAAGTATAGCACATGTTAGTTACCAACAACGAATAACTAACTTTGACATCCGTAGATGTATTTTTGGATCTGACAATAAGTGCTCGTCGTTATAAAAACTAATAAGGCTCCATCAACTTCGTTGGCTCGGTCACGTTTTGCGTATGCCCTCATTTCGATTGCCCAGTAGAGCTCTCTTCTCTCATCCAGCACCAAATTGGCGTAAGAAACAAGGTGGGAAGATTTTGACATGGCAGAAACAATTAAAGTCACTTACATCCAAATTGGGTAGTATAGGATCCACTCGTCTGCCGGGATGGGGTCCTCGTTCGCATCACAGTTTTTGGCTAGAAACCCTTAGTGATATGGCATCGAATCGAGCTCAGTGGCGATCTTGTTGCAGATGTCTAGTAGAATCATTTTCGTAACTTTCTTTTCTTAGTAGGGCAAAGTTAGCTGCGAGGTTTGGTCTGTTTATGACGTGATACAGTGAAATCCGAAAGGAAGCTGTATTGGTGATGTTGCCTTGCCCGAATGCTAACTTGGCCATAATGGTGCTGTCGAGAGGTTTAGTGGCCTCATTTCTGTGAGTTATCCTAATAAAATTATTCATAGTAACTAGGTATTCCTTCTCTCTCTCTACTTCTCTCTTTCTCGTAAATCTCAATAATACTTTGTCTGATATATTATTTCATTTTTCATTTATATATTTTTTTACACTCCTTATGGTTTTATGGCAGTGAAACATTAGTCCCTTTTGACTTTTTTATGGCTGGACATGATGAAGATGTGTATTTATATGTGCTCAAAGACACCACAGTACTCGTTTTAGTTTTAAGATTATTGGAATTACCTGAGAATGTAATGTGGTAATGCATCCAGAACTTATTATGTATCGTGAAATCATGGTATGTTCGAATTTAAATAATTTTTAGTTAAATATATTTAAACATTTTTTACAATTAAACCATCCTTAATTGCGCGGGTGGTTATAATTATTCTTCAAATCACGTTGTATTGCTTCAGATAAACACCATTGAAATTGTACCTATACATTTGCACAACAGATCAACAATATCGGTAACCACACTTTCTGAAAAAAAATTAAATACGTATGTAAATTAAGGTTGAAGTCTTGATATAATCACCACTTTCAATACATAAATACATTTGCCAGTATAAACTAAGCATTGTACAATGTAGAAAAGTCAGTTCATCCAGTAGACCGGTTTCGTACTTATTGGGGACTTCACGTAATGCCTAGAATTTGCTGCGGACAGGGCTCGAACCTGGGTACGTCTGCTTCGGAATCTGTTGCTCTAACCACTGAGTCCAACTGTCGCACGCCACACAATTTTCAATTATATACCAAGTTTTATTGGTTAGACTTTCCTTTAGATAAAGCATATATGGCACCCCTTTAGACATAAAGTTCCAACATACCACTCCAAATTTGTCATTATATGACAACCACCTGGCTACCTCGGGAAGTGGTTTAGAATTGAACATTTATATAATTAAATTAGCCCTGTCCGCGGCATATTCTGAACAGTACATTAAGAGTTTTTAATAAGGTCGAAGCAGGTCTTCTGGATGAATTTCCTTTACTAACTTAAACTAAATTTAGTTTATACTAACAAATGTATGTATATATTGGGACTGGTGTTTATACAGAGATCGAAACCTTGATTTAAATAATTGTCTTCACCTCTGTGCAACCCTTATTCGCTAAATTATTTGACTACTTCTTTGTTGTTTTCTATAATATCGGTCTTCGTGAGCTCAGCTTTTCATATTTTGTGCTCTTCATACAATGAAACAACTATACTAATTTTGAGTTCTTTGAACCGAAATTTGTAAAAATGTTTATATTTTCTATTCTGTATTCATTAGCAAATTTGTGTCTGGAATGAGATTTAATTTCATTTCGCACTTACAAGAATTCTAGGTATGATAATAAATTTCATATTCGACAGTAACCTTTATGTTATGATGCAGTTATTGAACTGCGATTAGTTATTTATGACTTTTTCAGCATTCTGTCAAACGTTCTCATCTTTTGGATCATCTGTGGCTAATGAACCCACATGAAAATGAGAAATTAACCGATCTGTAAAATTTAGGATCACTTTGTCAACAAACTCAAAATTGGTGCTGTATAATTTTTCGTTTTATATATTTTTTATATGCTTAATATTGCATGTTACGTATCAAAATCAACCAATTTTCACGGTCTGGATTTTTAACGCCACGTCGTGTTGCAAATTTCCTGTATGGTCCGTTTTTTATCTCCAGTGGCAGTTTTATTTTTTAGTACAGACTTTTTTATCTGATCAACGGCCAAGTAGTATAAGTTCCATAAGTTATGAGATTCTTACGTTATATAAAAAGAGAAATATATTTTGTACACTTAGTGGCAAAATTCTTTTTTAAGCGGTATCCACCGTGAGATGTTGCCGAGTTATATTTTCGTGTATCACATTGAAAATAAATGTTAATTTTTCATATTTGTGGCATTTATTCAATATGTTCATCTCCAATAGAAACGTAAAATTGAAATTGGTAAGCCTATTTATTTTATCCTTACCATTTGTCTCATTTTGAGGCCAATCAATGAAACTGTCATCCAACTAAGTTTACAAATTTGCTTTCTCACTAAATGTAAGGTCATAATGCATCAAGCAATGCTGCGATTTTCGTCTAAACAATTAATTTCAATAAAATACAAGAAGCGATTCTTCGAGCAGGTTAGGCAACACTAAGTACTATGCGTCTTTGAAAATTTATTTTTTATTCACAATGCTTGTTGACCGGAATAACTAGAATTAATAATGCGAAAACCCGTTTTTGTTTCAAAAAAATAATGCACATAACTGTAGTGTTGATGTTTTTTGGTATTTAAAAATCGACGAATGTCTTTCAGTCTATTGCGATGGTGCTAGTTAATTTTTTGTCTGTTTAATAAAACAAAAATGACGTTACAGAGTACCTTATTTCGTTTAACACTTCTTCAAATAAATAGTTACGGTGTTTTATGGATTAAAGCACTTAATTGAGGATAAAAGATGAACGAAATTTTGACTGATATATATATATATATATATATATATATAACTTGAAATATTGATACTAAACGGGTCTTGTGTTATTTCTATTGATTTAACTTATGACTCTATTGTTTACAATTCACCATATAACAAAATATTTTAATTCTATTAGTGATTGTTTAAAAATTGTATGTGTTACATTTGAGATAAGGCATGATATCAACTGTGCATCTAAAAATTAAAAAGTATTCCATACAGTGGTCAAAATTGTAAATGGTATCTTGGAAAAAGTTAAATTAGTGTTTCTGATACAATTTATGCATTGCGAACTAATCGACTTTTGCTATTGCTTCAATGAAAAGCACCGAAAATATATTTAGTAAGGAAATGGCAAACTACTAAATAATGCATCGGAATACAGTATAACACAAACTTGTCGCGTCCTAATTTCAAACTTGTTTTATACAATATACATAATATTTGTTGCAGAAATCTGATATACATGTCATTGTGTATTGGGCATGGGGTACCCAGTGATAAATCAGTTTAAATAGGACCAGAAGGATAAATCAAATCCAGCATGAACGAAATTTATAATCTCGTGTGCGCATGCGCTTCGTGTTTACTGGCGACGTATCATTAGAAACCCGTATTAAGGCCTATAGCCACAATATGTTTAGTAAATAGGTTGTACCGTTATACTGTCCCACATTTCTTGACCAAATATATAGTGGGTATATGGCGTAGAAACGGCTCCTACTGACTTTGGTTTATTCTTCTGGTCCTATTTGAACTATTTTTTACCATGTACGCAACACCTAATACACACTGTTATATAAATTAGTTCTCCGCAATAAACGATATATAACTATTGTATATTTAATTGAATGATGCCATGATTAACACGAAATGTGATAACAGATGTCGATCAAAGCCAGAGTAAATGAATCTGCTGGAGCAACAGGTGTTCATAAGTAGGAATTCTCAATTATAGTGAAATTTACCTTCCCCAGAATTACATTGTGTTGATATGATGTACTGATTCGGCAATCATATTGTTGGTACCATTTGCAGGCTCGGTAAAGACTATGTATGGTGAGTTGGCTTTGGAGTCGCATCGTCGAAGAATTTATATGAAGTTAATTCAATTACTGATTGAATACTAATTCGTATAGGAGATTGTACTACCGCCTGTCCCAGATTTCTTTACCAAATATATAATGGGTATAGGGCTTAGTACCGGCTCCTACTCATGAGTCGCCAGTATGCACAAATGCATGTGTACAGGAGGTTGTGCCTTTTTTCTTTCTGATTGGTCTATTCTTCTGGTCTTATTGGAACTATTTTTTATAAGAACGCAATTGTTATACACTAGATTTCAAACGGTCAGTTGTTAGAAACACTGGATCGGCTGAGTTAATACGATATTTAAGAGAACAAACTTGGCCACTTTCGAGTATGTGCCAGTCTTGTGTTCTGGGTCCGCGGCTTAATGTGTAAAATATTTGTATAAGGAGCGGTTTTGTCACTCGTGGTGGCATGCATAAGCTTCAGGAAAGTCACAAATATTGTCTGGTGACGCTTCTTTCTTTTGGCTGATCAGTGTGTTCGCCGTATTTGTACATGGTGTAAACATTTTTTGTGATCATCTTCAACAGCTCTTGTGGACAGACAAACTTTTTTCGTTCACACATCCTTATGTTTTTATAGACATCTGTGCTAGTCGCTTCAACTTTGTTGATGTTTGCATGCTTATGTCATTGATGAAACTAATTGCACTTATTGAAATTATACAAGCTTCTATTCCTTCGTTTTTTGGCGGTGACAATATGCGAGCCTGTAAGCGCTTGAATATTTGTTATTGCAGCTTTCTATAATTTTAATTTTTATCAAATTTCTTTTTACTACAAACATTGAAGGCAAATGATACAAAATGTTGCACAAATTCCCAAGAGACACGGTTGTCAGAAACTTTTATTGCTACAAAATTTGAAATGCATACTATTGATGTACGAGGAAATGTGAATCACACTATTTATGGATTGAAATACACGAGATGAAATTTTTTTATTTATCCAAATGGAAACTTATTTACATTCGTATTTATTAATTACAATGTTAAAAGATATTTATTCTCGATTTATGATATTCTGGCGATGACGAAATTATGAAATTCCATCATATACAAAGGTCACCACGACATCTCTTGTTATTTTTTACATGAGATAACTTTTGTTCTAGTTGCGTGACTTGTCAGTAAAAAACTGTTCAATTTTCACATTATATTGGTTTACGATACATGCACTGCATCTTAGAAAATGAGGATGGAGATGCTCTGCATGGACGACCAATCAATAAAAGCAGGAAAGCCGATTTCAGTCACCTGTCGATTGGTTATTAATAGAAAAATAATTTGTCGTTTGTTTAGCATTATGTAAATTTTTAAAGGTTTTTGCATTAAAACCATTCAAGAATACTTGAATTTTTATCCCGCTGCTACTTATTTTAGAATAAATTTCCTTTTTCATTTTTGGAATAAAATTTTTTGGCCTTTTTTGAGTTCACTATTCTATAGGCGCATGTCACTGTAATTAACACAATAAACGTTTCTTTATCAACTTAATTCACTTTGAATTGTGGTTTTCTTTTGCAAAAAAAATTGAAAAAGCTCAGTAGTTCTACCAAGTCACATCAATCCTCTTGCTAATGGAACAGTCAAACCACATACACTTATTTCATAAACTGTCATTGTCATTTTTTAACCAAATAATGGGTGTGATCTTAAATTTATGGATAAATATTTTATCTTGAGAGGAATGAATCCAGGTCCAAAGTAATATTATCTGATTTTAGATATATCTTATTTTAATTTCATAACAAAGGTAAATTGAAGTAATACCATTGAGTAATTGATTTTTAACAAATAACTATTTAATAGTGAATGTTAATTACAAAGTTCTCCAAAAATATAATAATCTTTGCAGAGAAATTGTTGCTAAGACTCATCCTTTGCTGAACATTATTATATGCTCATTAAAGTATGATTCCCACCGGCCGGTTTTTCGTCGCGTTCTAGAGATTGCAAAATGATATCATTGTGTGTCAGTACAAAAGGTCGACTGTAGTTTTATATTTAGATTAAAGTTTCATCATGTAAAAAAACATTTTTTGTCAAATTATCATGGATAAAATATAATATGTTTCTACATTTTAGGTCGTAAATTGGATTAATCTGCTTTTCAGTATATTTCATGCACTAATAATTTAAACTATAAAGTTCTTAGAAAACAGCATGCGTTTTTGCTGTAAACGTTCGGTTTATAGAATGGATAGATCTATTTATTAAAGGTTTGTTTCGTAAATGTTTTGTAGTTTAAATGTCGATTAGTCGTGGCTTTTTGCATATATGTATAGCCCCAATGAATTTTAATTATTTCACTTTACTAGCTCTGAATACTGGATACAGGCTTCGGTACAAATCAGCTACTGTCAAGAACAAAAGATTGACATTTTCAACTTTCGTACTATTCACAAACAATGGAAACATTCCCGAGCGGAATCGGAGGGCTTTACAACCATATAAGCAAGCATATTCTCCAATCGCCCGATTGTCAAATACGTTATTAATTGACAATAATACCACTCTACATAGTGCAGCTTGTGAATTTTTTCCTTCTTATAATGAAATGAATTCTAATTATAGGTCGAAAGGTGGTGTTTTCGAGGGGCCTGGGTTTCTGCACTAAAAGCAAATCTACTCAGAGACTGGTAGGGCATTTCTTTGTGCACCTGTGGACAGAAAACTTAATACTCAAATTCTATTGTACAAACATAACTAGACGAACCAATTATCTGAGTTTGTTTCATGCTCGACACCAGTCAACTCAAATTTAATTGATGTTTTGACGAAAACAAATAAATGTCGCTATACTGACAAGAACGCAATGGATCGTTTTTACTCCCGCAAACCTACTACAAATACTTCTAATAGTTACAGTAGTAACATTTCAAGTCGTGGTGGTACTTTAAACACATGTGAACCAAACGATAATAACTTAGAAAATCAATTCGGCTGTCTTGACTATTCGTTGTTTCAGAAGCAGCTAGGCAAACAAAGAATTTGTTTATCCAGCTATCCTAATGCTTGTCTGTCGAACATACGTGAAAATTTCAATACTGTACCCTCGGAATCGTTATCTTTTGTGTCAATCGCTTCATCAAATTCTGTATCTTCATCGTTATCTTCGAATATCGACAAGGCACGTGATAAACAGAAACATTCTGAAGTGGTCCTCGAGCCGGTTGCGAATCATGTATGTAATTTAGTTCTGTGATTTACCAAAGATTGAGTTTTTGCTAGTTTTGTATGTTTTGTAATGTAATACTTTATTACGGATGCACTGATTCAGTATTCTTCTGTGCCCTTTTGCCTTAGGCTATTGCTCAGATTTAGCGTATGTACTGAACTGTGATAAAATATCACATACGTTAATTTTGCGATTTATATATATATAAATTTCATTGCATTGCTAATTGAAATAGCATGGATAAAAAAGAATCATACTTAACGTGATACTATTGTCGTCTTTCCCTACCTACAGCATGTATCTTGAACATCTTTTCTTTTGAATCGTTTTTAACGTTGTTGCTGGAATGTCGAAAGGCAAAACATTTTAAGGATTTTATAAATTGCTCCGACAAAGTAAATTAATGCTAGCATTCACCCACTGGACGAATTCACAAAAGAATTTGTCAATCGAAAGCATAAATTCATAACATGCACATTTAATTATGTAATTAATTGTGATTATTTAATTGTAAACTTCAGACTTCTGGTAAGTTTAATGTTCTTATTTACATTTTTTATTCAATCTAACTTTAAAATAAATAATGACCCAATTTTTGTCGTCGTTGTGCGTTAATTGGTCCAAAAATTTTCGTGTTCATTAGCTTTCACTCCTGAGTAACATTGGTTCGTTTATCTTTTACAGTGTTATAATGAGAAAACTTTAGAGTAGTAAGAATGTTACGACGAATTTTTTTGCCTCGTTTGCTTCCTAAATTATTTCTACTAATGAGCAAATATATACAGTAGTTGCAATCACAGGTGACCTGGCCATTTGCTTGCTTTTGGTATTATCAAATTATTTGCGTATTCCTCTTTTGGCTGACTTCTGATGGCTAGTAATTATTAGTTGCGTTCAAAATTTTGAAAAATGTTAATTAACACACCATATTATGCTTCTGCAGACTCTCCTATTAATTTTCTCCAAATATGGTATTTTAAATTATTTTTGTTTTGTAGACGCGTTGCTTCTCCTTACTTAATAAAGTAAATAATTAATAGCTTTCGACTAGATACTTTTATGTTAAACTTATGTTCAATGGTGAGTGGATTTATATTTCCTATTTATTTTTTTGGCTGTTTTTCAACCTGTCTCTGTCCACTACCATTTTCCTGTGAGAAAAGCTATCGCGACTTTTATATTCCAACCAATATTGTTTCACTTTTGGAAATGGCTTTTCGATATCTTTGCGGCTACCTTACATTCGTACTCTTAATTTTTTGCCTACTGACTTTAAATTTAAAAAATCTCTTATTTCGTTGATTACGAAAACACTGTTTATTTAAAAGATCTGTGGTCAGCCATTAGGCAGAATATGTTCACGGGTTGTGCTTCTTTGCTTAATGCTCTCAACAATTGACGAAGGTTTATATTAAAATTTCCGAGTTCACGAGAACGCAAACTGAGCTGTTTATCGGTAGTAGTTAAGCCTTAAACTTACAGGTCGTTTATAGCGTTTGATAAAGTTTGTTATGCTTCTTTCGTTTTATTTGTATTCCATAGTACCCTTTCCATGGACAAAAATAAAAAGAAACTTTATCAAATAGCAGTACCGCTTCTTTCTTATTTTCTTCTCAAGTATCTACAAATGAACATCTCTTTTATATATAAATTGAAAGGCAAAAAGAGAGACAGAAATGTAAACATGGAGAGAGTGTGAAATAAAGAAAACAAATCAATTCACACTCTCTCCATGTTTACATTTTTCTATCTTGTTTTGCCTTTCAATTTATATATATATATTTGTAGATACTTGAGTAGAACATGAGAAAGAAGCGGTTCTTGTATCTGATAAAATTTCTTTTTATTTTTGCACATGGAAATGGTACTATGAATTTTATTAAGGCTCGCATTCCAAAAGAATAATTTCAATTTATTTCAACTAAGCAGAAGATTTACGAAACATATTTTTTGCCACAGGGTATTGATTTATTACCTGATCCTTGCACTGCGATACAATATATTTGCGCCTACTCCCTTCATTTTTTACTCCGGATATTCCGTGGTTCGATTCTGTACCCCTTTTTCAACAGCAGGTGCATCGCTCCAAAAAAATTCTTAAACAATTATGTAACTTGACTTACGTTTTCTATTAACTTACGTGTGTAGTCATTAGCACTAGATATTTCTCTCTGCTTAGTTCCAACTACCTATGCTCTATTTAGCAATAATTTTTTGCGCGGATGGTGGCAACAATTCGTTAAAACAAGTTTGCGAGCTTGAAGTAAACATAAATCTCATTGTATTTAACCAGTCATCGAACAACATAACAAAACGGGCGGTAGTTTTGTTATGTTGTTCGACGACTGGTCAAATACCTATGCTCTATGTCTGTTAATCTAAAGCTAATTTCTTTCAATTATTTTAAGACACTTAGTTGCATCTGTTATGGATGATTTGACTTGAAATTTAGAAGGATTCGAGAGTATGTTTTTTTTTAAATTTCTGACCTTTTAGAACTAATTGGACATCCAAAAACGGTAATTGACAAGTTGAATCTATTTCAATTGTTTATAGAGAAATTTGTACATATTAAAATGTAATAGAAGCTTTTTGTATAAATGTCAATTATGTTTATAAATTTGAAGGTGCATTATGCATTATTTTAGTATTCTAACAATATTCCCTTATTTAATTGTATCGCATTTGTCCGACAGGCTGATTTACGTTAGTTTTGCTTCCTATGGAATAGTTCATTGCAAACTTAAGTAAATAGATATTTTCTGTGTTTACGGCTATCGTTTCAGTCACAAAACGCAAGTCAAAATTTTCTACTCATGGTGTCTACAATTTTTTTATGCTGAATTGTGCCACATTTGGATTATTTGATATCATCAATATGTATCCAGAAGCAAATATTTTATCGCCTTTCTTATTCTAATATCATAACTTGCAGTGTGATGCTGTTTTTTTTTAAATTTAAAACTGAAAGCAATCAGCTATATCACATGGTCAATCAGGCATTTCGGAGACTTCTAGAAGAAATGGACGGTTTTTGATGAGACCTAAATCGACTAGGCTCAGTATGGACCGGGAAAAAAGTGAAATATTTTGTGCTCCAAATGACATTGTCGGAAAGCTTCAGAGCAGGTCAGGGTGTAGACTGTGGCTGCGTAAAGAAGATATTTTGAAGCGAGGGCAATTACCAGTATATTCTTTAGATGAGGACAATAGATGCAATCGGGGGAATAATAATGATTCCGACAGTTCGGACGCCGATTCTCAAATAAGGCCGAATGAGAGACAGATTAAGGCGTCATCGTGCGGTAATCGGTCAGAATCAAATGCGGAGCTGCTTAACAAAACAAAACTAAATGTTTGGAAGTTTAGCGGTAGCAACGGAAGCAGGCAAGTCTTTGGAATAATTTCGTACACAGAGGCATTTTCTTCAACACATTGATTTAGTATTTCTACTCGCCATCAATTTTATTATTTCGATAGTTACTTAACGTTGATGCATTTCAAAACGAGTAACTAACCAATATTTTTTATAATGCCATGAAAATGCTAGTAGATATTTAGTTTTGAAATAAGCAATTAGTTTAAATCTTTAGTATGAGTTAGAAAAACGTTATATATTGTGCAAAATGCTTTTGCTGCATATAATGAACTGATGTACTGGAGAGATGAACATTAGTAAAGAAATGGGTATGAAATAAAAATGAGTACGAAAGCACATAATATCGTAAGATTCTCGAAAATACCCTTAGTCATGACAATTTCATTCATTACCAAGCATTTCCTACCCACTGTGAAGAACAAAATTCCATTACAATCTGCATGAAATATTATCTCTACTTGGAATATGACCCGTAGTCAATCCTCTTTAGCTAAATAACGCCGAAGGTTTAATACATGCTTGTCGGAGCATACACCATCATTTAGTGTGCATTATCAGACTTTTTGGCGTATATATTTAACTAAACAACATTTAATGCAAAAACTTGGCAGATCAATAGAACGCTTTTCGTTTTGAAAAAAAATATTAAGTGTTACAATATGCTATTCTATTTGAAATCTATTGCTAGATAAATACATTATCTATAAGCGTGTTCAAATACTGAATTTGTTCATAAATTGGCGTTACCATGGGGATGTCATATAACTAAATATCCAATAAACATTTTAATCTTTCTGGCATAACATGCGTTGATACAAATTCGTAAAGTAAGCAACAAAAAGCTTTTTAATATTTACGTTTAACATTTAGTTTTATTTTAAGAATGCATGATCTTTGTACCTGCACGTCACTAATAATTGTTAGCTGGCAGAACACTTCGTGTCAGATTTGCATTAACTCGCGACACAATATTATTAGGTGTATACGTTATTATTTGGAGTAGTAATTGATTGTGCGGGTGGTCATATCAGATTCGTTAATTTTAAATAATCAAGTAGCTCATTTTAACAAAATCTAGTGGACAGACTTGCAATAAACACAAATCCTATTCTCATGACCAATCTCATAGCATTGAATAACTAACATGATTTCATGGAAACTGTACAGCCGTCATTTTAATCATGTACTAGAAATAAGAGTCGCATATTGGTTTCCAACGCATCATATTTGATTTTTAGATTTGTTTCCGTAAGTCAGTTTTCCATCGAGCTCTGATAATGACCATAGCATAGCGAAATACGTTTTAGTTTTAATTTTACATAATCCACGGTTTGTCGAACAAGGTTGTTTACTGCGCTTCCATATTTTGCGGATGGATATTTCCAATCTTATTTTCGATTATTTTGGTGAGTAGAATGTTCATGATTTTATTAAAAAATTCAAAAATTCTCTCACTGAAATTACAGATGTTTTACTAGATAGTTATATTTTACTTTTTGCACAGAATTAGTATATATGCAAGTATGTATTAGGTATTCTAGTAACAACTTTGTTCAAATAGAATCAGAAGGTTATACTAAAGTCATCGTGAACGAAAGGTATAATTTCACGTACACATGCGTTTTGTACTTGCTAGCGACCCATCAGTTGTAGACGGTGCTATGCTCTATATTCATTACATATTTTCTCAAGAACTGTCGGACAGTTGGACGCTACGATCTCCTATACGTATGTTTATTAAAGCAGTAATACAGCTAATTTCATGTAGTCTACGGAAATGCGACTTCAAAGCCAACCAATTATACAATGTATACCTAGCCTGTACAGAGTACCAACACAACGGTTTTCAAAATAATAAGTATGTAACGTGTTCCATCTCAATAGCTTTCTCGATTGGCTATATTTCACCAAAAATGAGAATTATAACCAATTGTTAACATCTTTTTCCTCAGAAAATCCATAAACTCTGGATTTGATACAGATAAGCATGATTTCAATATGCATTTGCACGTGTCGTATATGTGAATTATTCCATTAAACAATATTACATACACGCGTATATTCATATAAGTGAAACAACAGTGATTTAATTTTAATTCCCATTTAACGATTGAGACTAATTGTTTTATTCTTCAAATCGAGATTGTGAGCTTAATATAAATATGAAAGCCATTTTTTGTAATCAGTTTCACAATATTGCAAAACAACCACCAGACATGTATACTTACTTATGCTGTATGACTAGCTAGATACAATCGGGTCGGTGTTGATCTCAAGTTAGTAATTTAATTTTTTAAATCTTATCATCATTTGCAAAACCATTGACTTTTAAATTTTTTATTCTTTTTATGTCATACTTGAGAGTGACATTATTTGTTTAGGTGGAGGACAAAGTAACTCAATTACGGCAGTAGTAAAATCATTTCAGAATAAATGTCTAAAGAGTTTCAAAAAATGATTAGCTTAATAAAGATAAGATAAACTAAGACAAGACAAAAAATTAATAAAATTACCTATTGAACGAATATTCATAATAATGTTTTAGGGAACTGATAATTAACATAAAAGTTTATCAATGCATGTTGCACTCAATAAGGAACATAATATAAGATAAAAATGTGAATCGCAGGGTAATCATAATTGGGGTTACAAACTAAGTAAAAAGTAAAATCACGATAATTAAAATGTAACTTACAAACCATTTGAAGGCATTCCATTAAACTAAGCTTCCTAAACGAAAGTAGGAAATTGAACCTTTATACTTATTAGTAACGCCTGAAATTAAATGAAAATACTACAACCTCATGCATGCAGGTAAAATTGTGTGCCAACAAATGTAAAACATAGATATACCTGTATATAAATCTTGTACGACATTTAGGAGAAAGTGGACGTACAGTTATTTAGGTTTGTTGTAGACTTATTTTAATTAACACCTTTCCTTACTGTATTACAGTGAACTTTATTTCCATAGGCAATTTTATTAATTTACTTTCCTGATCTTGATTTATTTTGACATCATAGTTTTGGTTAAGCTTATAATTTTTCCTAAATGTTTGGATAGTTGACCATGACATGATATTAATACTGGTGTATTTGTATTTCTTTCCCTCTCCATTACTGTTGACTACACCTATATTGGTTGGGTCGTTTATGCGGATTTCCTCAAAATTTATTATAATTTTGCCATCCAGCGGAGACTTAATTATCCACAGCTTCGCAGTCAAAGTGTTCATTTTTGCAGACAATACACGTGCTAATTTTTCCTATCCGTCAGAAGCCATATTATTTAATTCAACACAAATTCTTAATTTTTCATCAATTATTTACAGGAGTTAGCTCGTATAAAGCACGTCCATTTCGTAAAACGCAGTAAAAATATTTATTATTTTATATTCAATTTTGTGGCTCGAAGTCTGCTTCCATGGTTGTACTGATTGCTTCATTTTAATTCGTGCACTTCTGCCAGGACTTTTTGTTGTATTCAATTTGGCCCTAGATAGGACAATTGGAGATTTCTCGGTCTTAAGGTGTCTATTGTACATCTGTGAGATGTCGGTCTTGGAACCCTACTTGAACTATCAAGTGCGACACCTCGTGGTTCGTCGGGCATGTTAACGAAAAGTATATCGTGTTTTGCGTCCACTCGTTCCACACGATACGGACCACCTTCGACAGCCTTTAGAGCCATGGGCTCGAACTTCGTCGACCCTTTGGCGAGTGTGTGTAGGCCGTCTTGCATAGGATTTGCGCTGTGTGGCACCCAGTTAGCTTTTTTAGTTCATGGTCATTAAAGCATATTCTGTAGCTGTTGATACTGTAAATCGCATGGCCTGCTCGACAAAATGTAATTTGTCTCTCCAGGATCCCGACGACTCCTGGTGTCAACATCAAATTACCTCACCTTTCGATGTGCTCGCTCAGCCGTCGTGTTGGTCTGCGGGTGATAAGTGGCTGCGCGGGAAATTATTATGTCAAGATTCTTGCACCAATGATTAACATCTCTCGACTCGAACTGTGCACCATTGTAGGTAACATTTACCTGTAGTGCACCAAATTGTCTGAACCATCACTTTTCTAAGCACTTTATAATTTTCTCTGCTATTATTTTCTTCAGTGGTACAAACTCGATCCATCGGGTAAACTTAACGATCATGTTAAACACAGGCTAACGCGCCACGAGCCACCGGTTGTGGACCTACCATGTCCATATGCAGAAATCATTTTCGTGCAGTGGCATTGAGAGCAATCTGGGTGACCTTTTTCTTTTTTGTGGTTAAAAACGCTGACAAGTTGTGCACTGTTGATTATAGCTACGAATTTCTTTGGACATGTCAGGCCAGAGAAATCACGACTGCAACGTCACAGTGAGGCGCGCGATGCCGTGTTGTCCCAACTTTTCATACCATAAGTCCATCAGTTCTTCTCGTATAGACTCCGGCCCAAACATTGCATTATTTTTCTTTATTTTTTCACCAAAAGGCCGTTTTCCAGGTTCAACGCTTTATATGGTGCGGACACCACTCGACCGTTTTTTAACTGATTGACTCTTTCCTGGCATGAAACATTATTTCCCTTTTTTCAGAGACTTTGATAAGTGGGGAAACTCGCACAGCGGAAATTTTACTGAACGCAACAGCTGCCGCATTCTTGATATCTGCTCTATGATGATTTGTTATTTCGTATGCCTCGAGCTCTTCAATGGCTCGGTATACTCTTATTTTTTCTCAATACACAGTGAACGCCAATGTACTAATGCTTTATGATCAGTAATGTTGTCTGTATGTCCACCGATGACAAGATACGTAAACTTTCTTAGTGAGGCCATTAGTTACTTTTCTGTGACGGTATATTTTTGTTCTGCCTTAGTGAGTGTACGACTTATATATTGCGCAGGACGTCCGTCAGCTTTCCACACTCCTCCTATGCCAATATCTGACGCGTCTGTAAAAATTTCCATACTACATACAGGGAAAGTAAAAAAAAGTTGCGCCTATTAATTTCTGTTTGGATAGTACAAACGCTCCTTGAGCCTCCTTCGTCCAAAGAAAGTTTCTTGGTACTGGTTAACTTCGACAAGGGTTGTTGCGTAACCGCCATCCCTGCGAGATATGTTCTAGAGAAATTCACCATATCGATAAACGGGCTCATTTGTATTTTAGAAGTGGGTACCGGATAGTCTGTGATAAGCTGCACATTCGAATCTAGTGGCATACATCCCTCCACAGAAACTAAGTGACCCACGAACCACAGTTGCCGACTTATCTGAACTTTTTCTGGATTCAAATGTAAACGCCATTGGGCTTTGAACAATATCCTCTGCAGCCGAACACGTAATTGGTTTTCAATTGTGCCTATATAATAACATCATCGACATATGCTCTTGTACAGGGTAAGTCAGACACGATATAGTCCATCATTCTTTGGAATATGTACTTTGAGTCTGTACAGTTCTGAAAACACCTCCTGAAGCCCTAATCGGAAGTGATCCAACACTCGTATTTTATATTCGTCATACGTCAGTTCGCAGTCATTTCTAATTGGACTGTAACTGTCCCATCAACTAATTCCTGGAATGCCACCTGCAAAATAGGTAATTCTAATGAGAATTCTTGCACTCGAACAGAGACTTAAAATTTTTCTAACCACCACTGTGACCTGTCCACATCCAAGCATGCAAGCATAGACTTAAATTCTGATGACGTATATACTCGTTGATTAGGATGAAAACACCGGCTAATTTCTGCTGGCTACCTAATGGGCGCAGTCGCCATTGTTGACTTCACCTTTATTGGTTGCGTCGTTTATGCGGATTCCCTCAGAATTTATTATAAGTGTGTCATCCAGCCGAGACTTAATTATCCCTAACTTCGCAGTCAAAGCGTTCATTTATGCAAACCATTCTCTTACTACGTTTTTCAATCTGCCAGAAGCCATTTTATTCAACTCAACACAAATGCTTTATTTTTAATCAATTATTTATTGGAATATGCTCATATAAAGCGCGTCCATTTAGTCAAACAAAATACAAATATTATTTATTATTCACTTTTGCGACTCGAAGGCTGCTTCCATCATTGTGCTGACTGTTTCATCTTAGAGGACTTTCTTTTGTATTCAGTTCGGCCCTAGATAGGACAATTGGAGAGTTACCGGCCGTAAACGTAGCTATTGCTACAATTACCACTTATGATACTCTTAAGTACGCAATTTAATATCGTGAGAACAGAAAAATTAGCCTGACGCGTACAAAGACGAGTTGACAATAAATCGCTTTAGTTTCTCTCAGATGAATGCTCACGTGCTTGTAATTTTTTTGAACTGAATGCTTTACATATACGCGCACATACGTGACGCACGCTTATTTTGTGAAGGGTCCGTAATTGTTTTTAGATCGATCAGTCATTATTATTAATGAAGCTGTTTAAAATTTTTTTCACCTAAATAAAGATTGCTAACTTGAAATAAACCCCAATCCAATTGCATTTAACCAGTCGAACTATTTAGCAAAACTACGGTCAGTCACATGTAATAGTCGCCTTTGCTTTTTTATTCGACTGGTTAAATAAAATTTGATTGGTGTTTATTAAAAGCTCGCAAAATTGATTTTAAATATTGTTATCTCCACACGCGCAATCAATGATTGCTTAATTTAAAAATTTTTCACTTATTTTGTTACTTTTGTATATTTGGTGTGATGAGCTATCAAGTTGAAAGAGATACCCATAAATTAGTGTCGAAATATCTTGGCGAAAATACCTTGTTTAAAAAAGGAGCAATCACGTAATTCTGTGACATCCTTAAGCGCAAGGCATTATATCCTATAATACGTGTGACTAAGTGTCGTTTTTTATGTTGTGAGATTGGTTAATGGGATGGGATAGGCGTTTTACTCCGATCGCGAAATTAATGTTGGCTTGATTCAATAATCTTTGTTTTTGACCCGTTTTTATAACAAAGGTAGCTACTGTAACTTCCTAAGTTGCTCATTATTATAGCACAAAATTTAAATTTAGGTAACCTTATTGCGGTTTACGACTGTGTAAATTGGGCTGGACTTTTGAACCATATTCCCAATTATGGTTTGAGTAACGTAAATCTTCTATTCTTTGTTTGTTAATCAGAACGTTTTCGGCCAATGCAGCAGCATTATTGATGTCAACTCGTGCCAACCGCAGCAGAAACGAAACATTGGGGTATTCAGCTTTAGACCAAAGCAAAAGGCCTCAGTTACGCACTGTGGACATAAAAGCAAACAAGCCTGATGATACATCTGGAGAATTTTCGTGTCGCTGGGCCATACCTGTTCGTCAGTCAGATAATCTTGCAAAAACTCAAAAGACACAATTTCATTCCATAAAAGTCAAACGTCTACATATTTCTGATCATGTTAGCAACACAAGTAAGACCAAAGAACGACCGAACAGTGCTTTTGTAGACTATTCTGTCTCTGACTTATCTAATGATCACCCCTGCATAAATTCGTCAACAATCTTAAATTGTCAAAACCGTGTTAGTCCCTCAATGGTGAAGCATAGTGATTTTCTGGCGTCAAATAATATAATCGACAAACATAGGAATGCCGAATCGGCGACTAGGACTTATGTTTCTAAAATTGGTAATCAGTTTGCTGGTCGCCAAAAGTTAGTCAATATGTCAACGCTTGCCGACGATTGGCAGTCAAAAGAGGCTGAATCTGAACATTTTACGGAATATTTGTGCCCAGTTCAATTCAGTACACAACGGTGTAACGAAAACGGAGGCAAAAGAACCGAAAATAAAAACGAACATGTAACTCAGTTTAAACAGACTGATGCTCTTGCTTTTCATACAAGAAAACATGGATCGCCACAAAATGTTTCTGCATTTGTGGTTAATTCTTCAGTCTCTAATATGGTAAATTTAATAAATATTGTATATCTAATCAACATGTCTCGATTTGCGTATACTATGTCTGGTTACAACGACTCAGTCAGTCAGTCATTTCCAGCCACACAAAAGTCAAGTGACTAATGTTTCACTGCCATATATCCTTAAGGAGTGAAAAAAAGTATATAAGTGAATTTAGATAAATTACTATTGAGATTTACGAGAGAGGGAGAGGGGTAGAGAGAAAAGGAAAACCTTGCTACAATGAGTAAATTTATCAGGATAACTCACAGAAATGAGGCAAACTAAACCTCTCCACAACACCATTATGGCCAAGTTAGCATTCGGGCAAGGCGACATCAGCAAAACAGCTTCCTTGCGGATTTCACCGTATCACGTCATAAACAAACCGAACCTCGCAGCTAACTTTGCCCTACTAAGTAAAGAAAGTTACGAAGATGATTCTACTAGACATCTGCAACAAGATCGCCACTGAGCTCGATTCGCTGCCATATCGCTAAGGGTTTCTAACGAAGAACTGTGATGTGCACGGGGACTCCATTCCGACAGACGAGTGGATCCTATATTACCCAATTTGGATGTAAGTGACTTTAATTGTTTCTGCCATGTCAAAATCTGCCCACCATGTTTCTTACGCCAATTTGGTGCTGGATGAGAGAACAGAGCTCTATTGGGCAATCGGAATGAGGGCATACGCAAAACGTGACCGAGCCAACGAAGTTGATGGAGCCTTATTTGCTTTTCTAAAGACGAGCACTTATTGTCAGATCCAAAAATACGTCTACGGATGTCAACGCTAGTTATTCGTTGTTGGTAACCAACATGTGCTATACTTCTCAAACAACGATGATCGAATGCCTGTACGCGTCTTAGATCATCAACTCTAAGAGGCCAAGTTTCACTAGCGTATAGTAAGATTGCGCGTACAGATGCATTGTAAACACTACCTTTAAGGCAAAGTGAAATATTCGCGTTTCTCCATAAATGACGAAGGTTCGAGAAAGCTACTCTAGCCTTTGCGATCCGTATTCTCACCTCGTCGGACATATTGCATACGTTATTGATAGAGCTCCCAAGATATGTAAACCCGTCGACTATGTCAAGATCTTCATTCTGCAGTCGCAACGTTGGAGTGAGTGGTGGGTGATCCTGTAACAGTATCTTACATTTAGAGGGTGCGAATTTCATACCGAAAGACGGAACAACGTTTGCTAATCTATTTAAGGTGGTCTGAGCAGCATGCTGATTGTCGAATAATAGTACGATATCGTCCGCATAGTCAAGATCGACTAGTTTATCTCCTGGGAGAACTTCAACTCCAGCGTCCTGAATGTGTGAGAGAGTGTTGTTCATAATAGCATCGATTACAAAATTAAACAAAAATGGGGAAAAGGGACAACCTTGACGAACACCACTGCTGGTTGTAAAGTTTTGCGTTAATTCGTTGTAAACCTTAACGCGACCAGAAGTATTTGTGTAGAGAGCTCGTATAATATTAACAAATTTAGTGGGCACACCGCTTTTCGACAAGATATGGAATAAAACATTGCGATCCACCGAATCAAATGCACCCTTGAAGTCTAGAAGGACGACTATTGTGGGACGGTGATATAAATGTCTCTGTTCGAGAACTTGCCTTAACGTAAAAATATTATCTATACAACCTCGTCCTGCGCGGAATCCGGCCTGTTCTTCTCTTGTTTGTGATTCACGTGAAGCGCTAAGACGACGTAGGATAATCGAAGCAAATAACCTTGATACGACCGGAGTCAAACTTATACCACGATGGTTATCGCACGAATTACGATTGCCTTTTTTGAAGATGGGAATGATGGTCGACTCATTCCAGTCAAGTGGTACGGTTTCGTCATACCATATAGTATGAAAAGTTTGGTCAACGCTCCTGAAATTATATCGCCACCATCCTTAAACAATCCCGGAAGCAGATCATCGCGGCCGGCGGCTTTGCGGCGCTTAAGAGATAGGATTGCATCGCGTACTTCTAACTCGGATGGTTCTTCGGGACTAACATTCCACACTGTTGATGCAGACATGCTTTCGGGAAGCGGAACTGACGCGGGCGGCCAAGAAAATTGATCTCTAAAGTGTTCAGCCCACCTATCAAGACGACTTATTTTATCGGTTATTAATTCGTTGTTACTATCATTTATAGTTTCGCTAACTTTTAACTTTCTCGGACCTGTTGTGCGTATAAGTTGGAACAAACAGCGACTGTTACCTGATGCAAAAGCTACTTCCATTTCTTCAGCCTTTCTGCTCCAAAAGTTTTCGAGATCGCCTTTTAGATTGCGCTTAAGTTGGCGTTTTATATTGCGACGGGTATTATTATGAGTCGAGCCAGGTGGAATTTTGCGCCTTATTTCGAGTATCTCCATAGATTTTACAGAGAGTCAGTGATTATTTCTACGGGGGCCTGCTATGCCACATACAGTAGTACCTGCATTGTGCATAGTGGAACTTATCTTGGACCAATGTATATTCGAATTTTCGCTATTCAGACCAGTTAGATTAGCCTTTAGAATATTTTCATAGTTTTGTCGGATGGACGGTTGTTTGAGTTTGCCTACATCAATTTGGGGTTTATTCTTAATTATTTTCCCTTAAAATTTTAGAGCAAATCTACAACGGATAAGTGCATGGTCCGAGTCGACATAAGTGTTCCAAAAAGAGCGACAATCCTGGATGCAACCACGCCATCTATAACTAATTGCTACATGATCTATTTGAGTCCACCGTTGTCCGGGTGCTGGAGGACGCCATGTAGCACAACGTTTAACACTACGTCTGAAATTTGTACTACTTAAATATAGTCTATGTTCAGCGCAGCTATCCAAAAGCCGTTCACCATTATCATTGCGAGTCGAGCTTAGAGTGTATCTTCCACCTAAATGAAATTCTGTGTTGCTTAAGCGACCAACTTGAGCATTCATGTCACCCATAACCAGGACTATATCCGAACTTCGTGCTTTACTTAGTAAGGAGCTTAATTCGGAGTAAAAAGCGTCCTTGCTTTCTTCTGTGCTGCAATCGGTAGGAGCATATGCAGATACAACGAAGAGGCAAGGATGATAACGACTGATAATAGATATTAAAAAATTTAAAAAGAGTTTCTATTTTAAATTACTTCTCTTTCATTAAATTGTCTACTTGTCCTTTACGCTTATTATGACCCAGCACAATATATACTTTAAAGTCTTTATACTGAAATGTATATCAATTTTCTAGCGGTTTGATTTCCAAAATTTTCAGTAGATTTAATGCTTATTTCGTCGAACATTATTAATTCTACCGCAAATAACTTTATTTAACTTAAAAGAACCGATAGTTGTTCAAAACGAGTTTTTTAATGAGATTTTATGAGATTTTAATCTTTGTCTGTAGTTGATGAACTTGGAAATATTTTCGGTGATCAAGTGAGTCTTTACTTTATTGCATAAGAACGTTGTAGCCAAGTCCTTTACTGGAATTCCGTAAGATTCGGTTTTTCTACATTTCCGGGTAATCGCAACCCAGAAGACAAATGATAATTAATTTTTGTGCTATTTTAAATTTCATATCGGCCTACCAATTAAATGAGTCTTGACATTATTTGGAATTTTATTACGGCTATACATCTCTTTTATACGTATTGTTGTCACATTCGGTCTTGGCTCAAATGCGCTGAGTTAAGTCACGATAAAAGCATCATTTTCACGTTGTTCTTTCCTTTGAAATATCTTTTAACATGCATCTTGAGGCATTATTGCATGGTGCAACCTGGTAAGTAAGCACTAGATTTTATTGATAAGTACTCTGATTATTCTAACCGGCGGATAATTTCTAAATTTGTTGGTTTATTGTTACAGTTGTTTCTCGTTATTACAGTAGAAATTTAAACAGTTCTCATCCTTTTGCTCTCTATTGTTCTTTGTTTTCAAAAAATAACAAATTTAGTGTTCAGTTCTTGTCTTTAAGTTGCCAAGACCATGTAGTTTCGCTTTACTTTCTGTTGTGCTTTATCGCAGATCCTTATAAATATAACCAACCTTCATTATTTTTTAAAAGTAGATCAGTTGATTAAAGTATTTTTATGTTTTTTCTTCATTTTATTTTATGCTAAATATCTTCGAGATGCTTTTTAACTGCTTCGAAATTTTCAATATCAGCCATTCAGATGACAGCATCCTCGTGTGCATAGAGTAGAATACAAATGATGCCTTGTTTAACATATTTCTTTCAATGCAACTGTCGTTCTTATTACACAATTTTGAGAGAGCAATGAAATCAGGATATCCTTTGCGACAGAAACAGCATGTTTGGATTAATGAAGAAACGTTTTGGCCACTGGTACCTTAAAATCTGATACCTCCAACAGATTTTGCGCGTTACCCTTTGGTGATAGGCCGTCTGAGAAATGAAAGACACTGAACCTAATCCATCGTACTCCACAGGGATTGAGTCACCTAGTGCCAAATTCATTCAAATAAACATATTATAATCTTTGTTTATTCGTGCATACATTACCGACAAGCAAGCATTATCACTATGAATTCATATGCGACCTATTTTGTTCTTGTAAAGCTGAATAAATTTTGAGTATATGAAAAAGCGTGTTACAAGTTCTGCTATCTAGATTTTCTCAAACGTATCTTTCAGAAACGTGTTTCGCATCTCTTGGCTCTTCGTCATTTACCCTACCCTATTTCAGAAAATTACTGCCCTGGATTCTGCAATAATGACGTTTTTTCTTGCAAGTCCTGATTTGGTCTTAACTTTCGTAGCTTATAGTCTACGTCATAACGTAACACTGCTGAATGACTGGCTGATGCTAATTGAGCTATCTTCACTATTGTTTTATTAATGTAAAATCCGATATACTTGTTTGCAAAACTTTGCTTTACCTGAGTATTATTTTACTGCTATCTTGCTTCCAATTTGTGATGACCAAATTTTGGCCGTTATTCTTAACATTAGTGATTTTGATAGGCCTATTTGCCTCAATTCTATTTTACGCTGGCACTTGTTTCTGTTTCTTACCTTTCCAGCTTCTATGACTCTGACGTGTTTTTAAACCATGTAGCAAATTATAAAGTGATTCGTTTTCTGGATGTTCTTGTTATTTACCCAACATATTTTAACCACAAATTCATTTTATTTTTGTCTACTTTTTCTTTGCGACTTCAAGTTTGCAAGCGACATGTCTGTTGCAATAAGTGATTTTTAGGATAAAACTTTATTTCTTTATCATCTTTCTTTATAGCAAGAAATTTAAAATATAATTTACAACGAATCTTCTCATCATTCTTGGGAGTCAGTATTCTATCACACCATTTACAAAACGATTTAATAATGCCTACCAATAGTCAGTGAAATGCCACCAACTATTTTAAAATTGCTCTTGATTTTCTCAGCTTTTTTGAGCTACTAGTGACTTATTTTGTTCCATTAATACAGGGAACATCTAAGCAGCTAAAAATCTTATTTAAACATGGGGAAGTTTGCGCGGATACTTAACAAGATTAGAGTAGTTTAGCGCTATATCGTTTAAAATTTTATTGCAGGACTGAATTTTTCATAATAATCTGATCCATTTTTCACTAAAAAGGTTTATATTAGTATCACCAACTGTTTCTTTTGAAATTTCGAATATCGTCGTAGTTCCATAGATCATTGATAACTAGTATTGCTCTATTCCGAAATGAAATGTGGAAAAACAGGAAACAGCCCATGTTGGATTATCCATAAGATTTTGAACGATTTTTAGTTACACTCGTCGCATCTTTCCCCCCGAAACATTACGCACATTAATGCCTTTAATAATGTAGGATACTTTTCTAATAGAAAAAAATCACCTCTTAGCTTCTGATCTATCCATGTAAGGACTAGAAGGTCGTTAATTAGTTTTGCTGTTTTCGATTAGTATTATGATTTTGTATTCTTTCCGTGTGCAAGTCCAAATAAAGCTGTTTTGTCGTTTATTATTTTTAAAGTCAATAATTGAAGCCGGTGCCTATAAGGAGTGTCCAGTCAATTAAAAACCATTAATGTTGATTAAATAACTAAAATCTGTCTTTGGAAATTCATCAGCTAATCCTGGTAGATGCTTGCACCTCAAAGGGCTATTTATGTGTGTGAATTTTTCTAGTCAAAGCTGTATATTTCAAAAAATGTTTTTTTTCGCACAAGAGTAATTGATTTACTATCAGTTTTGCAGATCCTCAAGCTGCAATGTTTCTCTTCATATTTACTGGGACAACGTCAGGTCTTATGATATTCAAAACAACCAAAACTTATTCAACACCGATATTCAGGAAATTTGCACTTATTCCAATGCCGCGTTTTGCGTACGCGGGTAATAGCTGTACACGGACAGTTACACAAAGATCCGATTGATCACAATTTCAAATTTTGTTTTGTCTTTGATCGGGTTGAGTTTTGGTTCGTCCCAATGGAAATGCGGTCCTATCGCATCGAATAAATGAAGCTTACACTCCGCAAAACCATTTCAAAAAATTAGCACTTATGGCTGGTTAGTTTATAGATCAGTTAAAGAGAATTTATCATTCGCTTAAATATTAAAGAATTATTCTGTTTGTGTACCAAAGCTTATAAATTCAACGGTTTACTAGTATAACCTATATGAACTCTGCATTTATTGCATCAACCCTAAATTCATTTGTGCAATTTAGGTCAATTCCATACAATGAAGAAATTTTTTTTCTTCAAATTTTGCTTTTTTTATTTATTTAATTCAGATCTACACTTCTTCTAGTGACAAATTAGTTCAAATAGTTTCAGATGAATAAACCAAAGTTAGCATGAACGAAAGTTATTATTTTGATGTATATATGCGTATCGTGCGTACTGGCGACTCATCAGTAGGAGCCGGAATAATGCCCTATACCCATTATATATTTGGTCAAAGAATTTGGAACAAATGGACGGTACATTCTTTGAACAAATATATAGTGGGTGTAGGGCGTAGTACCGGTTCCTACTGATGAGTCGCCCGTAAGCACGAAACGAATGTGTACATGAGATTATAACTTCCGTTCATGCTGACTTTGGTTTATCCTTTTGGAAATATTTGAACTAATTTGTTACTACGTGCGAGCACCTAATACACAATTGCATATATTAGTTCTCTGCAACAAACCATATATAACTACGCTTCACTTGCTTATATTTTTAATTTTACTATATGCAAATAAAGTTTATGCTTATAAAAATCGGTCGATTTGCTTATTTGAAACAGTATTCGAAACCCAATGTAATTAGTTAAATAGTTAATCTATAAGCATATTTTAATAAACTTAATCTGCTCTACTTGATTTATAATCTGTCGTCCTTGATTATACTGTTCGAACAACATGGTGCATTTATCATTATTTTTTATCGTAGATAATCCTTGAAGGATTTTTTCTCAGTGTACCCGTTTACATGCTGAAGTGCCTTGTGTTTCGCACTAGAGTAACTGATGTACAGTTATTTTTCCAGATATCTGTTCGCCAACGTTTGGGTCCTTGTTTACTAGAACCATCTGCATTGCTCCTGATTACTAAAACAACACAAATTAATTTCAACGCATTTTTACATTAATTGTTGTTGAATTTAATTTCTAGTAGTTAGGTTACCATGGGCCCGGACGATGTCTTCAATAAACAATATCCGAAACATAGGAGAATGGAGTCCTGGAAAACTGAGTTTACATCATTTATCCTTGTGCAAAGAATAGGGCTCTTCAATGTGTGATAAATACACTCAGAAACAACATTTTAAGGATGAATTTCGATAATGCTATATATTATCGCCTATTTACACATCGGTATTTAATAGTTTTATTATATTATCTGAATATTCCACTTTTAATCAATGAAAAGGCAAACAAAGATTCATTTCGCATGCAGACAAAGTCTTTGTTGTCAAATTCGGTGGATTCGTCTCCTGCCTGTAGAAGGCCTATTTCTGCACTAACCAAAAGTTTGATGAAAGTTGGTCGAGAGCATGATATTCCTAGTACTCTTTTTGAAAGAGACGACAGTGACATCATGGATCAAAAAGCTAACGAGCTTTCCAAGACGACGTTTACAGGCGCTGTGCCAGTCAAATCAGATATTCGATTCGCTCAAAGCAGTTGGCTGTCGCCAAAACCAGTGTTGAAGAAGAAGACTAATCAGCCTGTTTGTAAGAGGCCGGTTATTAGTAACTGCTTCATTTCATCGAGCTCATCGTCTTCAGGCGTTACTGAGTTGCCGATTTCGCCGCATGGCGAGGATATTCAGTCATTATCCGGTAGATTTTCTACTACATTTCGTAACCGAGTGTATAGTATAAACATGGATAAAACTCGTACTGACAGTAAGAAAAAGCATATTCAAACTAAGAAGCAAACTGGTATGTCTTTCAATAGTAATGACTTGAATCTGCAGCCATGTCACGATTATGAAAGAAAAACCTATGGTAATGGGCATAATGATGGTAAAACTCAAGCCGATAGTAACAGCGGTCAATTGAAGGGCATCGTACCGAACATAAATTGTACGTTGACTAAAAGTTCTGTTTTTAGTTTTTTCTCATTAAACGTTACTATGTCGTAAATATGTTGTCAATAATTGTTAGTAAAAACCATTGAACTTACTTTTACTTTACTTTACTGCGGCTGACTCCTTTTGGAGAATAAGCCGGCTCCACATTTCATGGAGTTTCTTGGGAATTTGGTACAAGTGGTGTCCCCTCACCACTCGGCTTTTTGATCGAGGACGCACCTCTAGCCTTTGCACATCCAAGCGCAGTCTGCAAGGCAGCAGTAAGTTGCATGGTTGCCGGTGGCTGTTGAGAGCTCATTCGCCATTCGGAAGTACGGGGTACTGTCCAGGAGTCCATGTAATCCTGTGGCTGTTGATCCCTTTTGTGGCGGGGAACACACGCCTAGTCATGGTGCAGTCGTCGGGCTCATGTGGTATTTTATAGGAGATCCGATTGCCGGTCGGAAATCCACCACGCCCTGGTGACACCACCGCCATAGCCCCGTTAGCCCATGTACGATCGGCCATCGAGACATGGTTGACACCGTCGTACCACGTTGAGGAGGGGATGGACTTTATATAACAATAATTCTATCACAATTTACGACAATGCTTGTAGTATATTAGTTTTTGAATTAAGTAAAATATTTATTACCAGATATTAGTTTAAAAAGCACGAAATATATATTTTTTACACTAGCGCTTACGCTGAATCTTATCAAACAGACTGTTCTCGCTTAAATCATGAGGTACACCAACGTGCTCGGATAAAATTTAATTTCAGGTTGAGATTTAATGTAAAGGATTGTCCTACGCGATGAAGTTTTTTCCGTTATAAGGTATTCCTGAATTTATCAGCTTCGCAAAGAACAGGGAAAATTTTTCACTTCTGCGGCAGTGTCTGTAAAGACGCGGGATTCAAATTCATTTGCAAATTTCTATTTAAGTTTTAAAATTTTATCATGTTTAACGACAATACTTGTAAGATATTCATTTTGAAAACAAGTATTACATTTCAACAGCACATTTATTCCAAGATATGAATTTGAAAAAGCTCGTTATATTTGTAACAATAGTGATTTCGCTCAATATAACTAATTGATGTACAGTATAAATAGTACACCAATGTTAATTTTGTTTAAATTGAATTGTGATCGTCATAAAAAGTGCATATAAAATATAAACTAACATATTAGTCCAGAAAATTAAACAAGAAGGTACAACTAAATAACATCGCATGAGGCTTACCAAAGTTTGTTTATGGCGATAGTTTCTAAATGGAGAAAAATACGCGCACACCTAGCCTCAATCAAAATTGAAAAGCTTTGCGTTGGCATACCAAACTTTTACTGGAACGTAATATTTGGCTATAGACGTAAGTATGACACCAATCTTTGCTTGCACACCACAGGTTGGTATAGACTTAAATAAGCGTGAAATCAATCTTATAGGGCATCTGCCAACATATGATTGTTCACAGGCAAAATTCCAATTATAGATAACGTTAGATGCAGATTGATGTAGAATTTTGTCTTTCAAATTAGGTAGAGCAAGTTTCGTGGTTGATAGTATTAAAACCAAGTCAGCTGCAGCATATGTGAACGCCAAAGCGGAACACACTATCTTTTATGCGACTCATTGTCCTTTCTTTGTATTGTGGATGAACATAAATCGGTCTCTTATCAACTATACAAAATTCACAACAGGATTTATTTTATAATATAAGCATCACTATAAGGTGTGGTGAGTAACCGTTAATAAAAAGTGTAGTTATTCACAGCATCCAATTCAGTCGGCAAACATCCAGACGAACAACTACCCAATGTCATGTTGCACAATGTCTTAACCAAGCCTTTCTTCCATTTCAATGGATCGTAGCTATTTAAATGTAATCAGTGCGCTCTCCATTTTTTCTTATAGAATACTGATCTGTATAATTTGTCATAATTTGTACGTTTGAACAACGCATCAAGGAAAGCTAGCGTATCATCCTCTTCGGTTTTTAATTGTAACTAGAATATTCTAAATCCATTTATTAAGCAAGTATTCGGTATGCACAAGGCTATCAAAGAAAAAAATATCTCATCAACATAACGATCAAATAGTTTAACTTGGCACAATTGTTTAGTGGTGAAAGTTGCACTGTGTATTTGTGATTAGAGGCCTGAGGATGGTACGGGAAATATCATACCGAAGCGTACCTCATTTCTAGTGCTTAGTATGAACGGTGTTGAAGCCTTCGGAAGAAATAGACGAATCCGCACCCATCCAATAAGAAGGAAAACTCGATGCGTACTTGGCAACGGGGATCAATCGGATCTTTGCGAAACTGATAGTGCAAACGACCACCCGCGAACGCAAATAGGTGAGATTCAACATTTGAAGCACGCACTGCGCAACCATTCAAGAAACTAAGGCCGGATATTGGGGCCGACAAAAACAATACTTTGGTAATTATAGAAAATATAAATAGATCTGTCTTAAATGAGGATATGGTATTTGCAACAATTTTTTCTGTGATTTTGATGTCAACCCTGAAGTTGTGAGTGGAAATGAAGTCCAGAAAAGTTAGAAAAAAATCGGAATAATTCACGAACAATTTAAGGAAAATTAATTTTTGAAGTATTCGGAGTGACGGGACAAGTAAGATCCAATCAGTCAATGGTCAACACAATCTGTGTACCTGAAAATGTACATGAATCAAGATTTTACCGACCTACGAGTCTTGTCAACTATCCCGTAACAGGAAGTTGCGTATTAAAATTCCTTAATCTTTGTTGTCAACAAACACTGCTGTATTTCTTCAAGTGTTTCTGTTATCGATATTTAAGCTCTCATTCGTTTAGCCTTTTTTGTGGCCCACTCATCGCTAGAATTTTAAGCGAGTAATAAAACAATTATTAATTTCGCTTTTTCCTTCATTTATACTTTTATGTATATCTCATAACTATTGATGACTGTTCACCATATAAAAGAGTCATTGTTTGTGTGGTTGTGTGTGTGTGAGTATATGTGTGTGTTTACGTATTTGTAAAACTAAGTAGCGTTTGGTTAACTCTAATAACATTCAATTGTACGTATATTTATGCTGTATATGCTGAATATGTGCGTATGTATTTAAATGAAAATCCCTAATATAAATATTATTACATGAGTGTGTCATTCATGCAAATGAAACTATTGAGATTTACATGCTATCTCCATATTTCTCGCGTCTTTCTCATTATTTTATTCGCTACATTTTATATGCCTTTTGGCTGACCAAACCGGTCAGAGAGGGGACGAGTAATATCGATACGGTTGTTTTAACTTCGTGTTGTAAGAAATTTTCACAAGTTTGTAGGATAAGTAAAATTTACTGCAAGCCGGACGAGAAATTCTGGAAGTTAGTGTCTGAAAGAAAGCTCATATTCATATCTTAAGGAAAATAGACATTAAACATAAATGTGCAATAATCAATGTTTAATTCTATAAAAAAACCTTTGTTAATAGATACAATGAGATAACAAGAATTAAGGGGCGTGACATGAAGGATGGTATTGCGAATGATGAAAAAGTTGATCAATGTGTACGGTCACACGTAAGTTAATCTTATTGTTTCGAACTCTGTCCGCAGAAAACACTGGGCAGTACAGGAACAGTCCCCAATAGGAACGAAACCGGTCTACTGAGTGAATTAACTTTTCTGACAGATGTATATATAATAGAATTTGTGTTTATATCAAGCTCACAACATTAATTTAAATAAATATTAATGTTTTACAGGAGCTAGTTTCCGTTACTGAATCGTGCACGCCGTATTTCCTACCAATTATTAGTGTTGTGTTCTGTCGCTATTATTTCATCATATCACCTTTGATTTTATTTCATTAAATTCCATAATTGATCTCGCCGAATACTTCAACCACATATCAATGTGTTTCGACAACTATCCCTGTTAATTGTATGCCCAGTTTCTACTATATGACATGCACGATCTGATGTATTAATTTGTTCATATTTAGATGCGGTTTTATGTTCCCCTCTTCTTAACTTACCTGGGCGCATTGTTTCACACACGGAACTAACGTTTCAGTCCTTGCACGGAATTTTATGCACTCCTGATATATTTAACGTTTCGGTTTTATCTTTTTGATTAGGAAGCGTAGTACCCAGGTTGAGAGATTGTCTTAAAACTGTAAGTATATTGTACTTTGATGCTACAGATTGTACTTTCCTGTGTAGTTTAGCGTCCGGTATCACTATGGCCCTACGAATTTTTAATTTAACGTATTAATCTTATGATTACATTTACCTACGATAACCATCATCGTTCTTCCTCTTATCTGAAAATGGTATCCTTTAGCACTGAATATTTCATTCTTTTAACTAAGAAATGCTGAAATTATTCCAATGCTTTGGTTATCGGTGTGTTGTTGTAATCTATCGATTTCATTTACCTCATATTTATCGTCAATCTCAACTAGTTTATTTGTATTCACCATTGTATGATCTGAGAAGTGTCAGTATTTTCTTATTCTATGGAATTGAAATGTGGACATTTTATATGTTTGAGTGTGTTGGACGTAAATAATAAATTTTAGCATTTTACTTTGTCAGTGCAACTTCACTACACACCAAACTGTAGGCGTGAATGTCTCTTTGCATGAAGGAGTTAGCATTTGCTTAATTCAATTCCTCATTATTAATCATGATATTTATCAGTAATTTAACTTCCTCTTGGAACTTATATTGTGAGTCATTAGTTATTTTAGTTCATACTTCTGTATTATGTAGTTGTTCATCCACCTTATCGTTATAATCCGATTGCATTTTCAGATTCATCCCTCTTCCCATATCTGCTTTCAAAAAATAATATTGTTTGTAATAACATTTTTGAAGAGACCAAATAATTGTTTCATGTTTTGGTGATTACTTACTCTGAATATTCCTATTCAAGCCAAAATTAAGCAATTCCGTCTGATTTACATTAAATTTTATTTTAGAAATAGTTATTACACGATTGGTCAGAAGTCCACTAAGTTTATGCCATGAAGGTTTATAAATGATAAAATGCTCCAACTTACTATTAAGTCTATGTCTTTTCTACTATCTCTGCATAATCCGTCAAATCCTCTAAGAAATAAAATCATCAGCCTACAAAAAATTATTATAATAATAATTAAAGTTTTATTCTCAGATCAAATTTACACTTTTCTAAATGGCGAACTAGTGTATTCATTATATTTTGATAAATATTATGTCTAAGAGTTATACCATGGGCATTTAAATGACGCAGAACTATAAATTTAAAACATGGAGGAACAATGTTAAATTTAAATAAACTTTTAGTGAATGAAATGTGAGCTACATGCCTTACAATCGTTTCAATATGAGTTAGTAACAATATGCAGACGTCACTGAATTGTGGTTATATTTGATATATAAATATTGTTTCAAAGAAATACTATGCGCATCATCTCATTTCACAATCACCTGATCTTCATTGACCACAATGGCTGTTATGTTTTCTCAAACGACTTTTTATCGATATTTTGGCAGATTATTTCAACTACTGCATGTATGGATGTAATTACAATGATGCATATGTATAAATTTATATTTCTTTATATATGTAATGATATGTATAGAAACACACACACACACACGACACACACACACACATATATATATATATATATATATATATATATCTATATATATATATATATATATATATATATATAAATATATCTATTTATATTGTATTCCCATATTTGTATTTATGTTTGTGTATGCTCAAACATTTTGATAACATTTAGTATAACTCTGACTAAGAATAATTGCAACAAATACAAAAGACCCGTCTAGACCTTATTTCTCATTTTGCTCTGTAAATGTTTTTACTGTCAATGTCTTTTGGAGTTACTGTATGATACACTTTATTGATAGAGATGCAATAAAATAAGCATAGAAGTGTTAGAATGCGTGAGTCAAGCAGGATTTCCAAAGAAACACCGTTTTAAAATCAAATTAGACCAAAATAAATGTGTTTAGTGGTGAAGTGTATCAATTTGAAGAATAGTGACATCTCAAAAATGGTTGACAGTTCAAATATGTTGACCATATATATTTAATGTGGTTTGATCCTCGATAGTCAGTCTGATGATGATCATAGAAGGTCGAAGCGCGTCAGTGCGTTGCGGCTGGCGGTAGTTTTGTTATGTTCTTCGACGACTGGTTAAATACAATGGGAACGGTGTTTACTTCAAGCTCGCAAACTTGATTTAAAGAAATCCATGAGTTGTTAGTATATGATGAGCGGACTAAATGATAAAAAATGCTTTTTCCGATGTGTCTGCTAGCGATAAATACCGTTGGTATTATGATTTTGCTTTTTATACATGTCGGTAATGAAAGAACCTTCAATTATTGTGACTCGCAAATAGATTTGAAAAGCTTTAGCTAGTGGGAGAATTGACATCATTCTAATTTAGTCTTAAAGTTTCTATTGTAATAAAATGGATATGACAAACATTTAATTTTCACGAATAGCTGAGCAGTTCTACGAATATTTTAATTAGCCAATCTACAGTAAGCATAGAGATGGCCTCCTTTCACTCTGTTGTTAGAAAGGAATAAATCAGAATATAAATCGGAGTCTCTATGACATACTCTTTCCAATTTAAGCTAGGCCGAATACAATTGAGGCACTTCTATTTCCTCTTTACTAACAACAATTGAATTGGCCTCGAAATCTTTTTAATCTGTAATAAGTGTAAATAAAGAAGTTTAGTCTTGTGTCTTAGTTTCGCATGTGTTTCCAAACCAGTTAAAACTAAGTTGTGCCTAAAATCGCTCTGGTCGTTCTGCTTAATGAATTTTAACATTAGAAAATGGTCTAACTACAAATGCGTCATTCAAGTTGTTCCGGAAATAAATTATTTTTGTTTATAGTGAAAGTCCCAATTCTTTTTCCTTATATCGAACAATCATAACCCACAACAGTAGCAAAATGATGAATATCAAAAGGAAACGGTTTCTCTTTAACTAACTCTATAAATCTTATTCGTTATTTCAGGTAGATTTTAAACAACATATCGAGGTAAAAATTTGTTTTACTTTACTATAAGTAATTTGGTATAAATATTTTATGCTAAAATGCCAAACTGTGATCAGCAATAAACAAGCGGTGAAGCGTGCTTTGAACTTGCGCAACTAGGTGTAATGAGTGAATTGTAATTTAGATCAAGAGTTCTTTTCAGTTTAACTTACTCGTGATGATTGATTTCTTCATTATTTGGTTAAATTTCACCTGTAACCGATTTATTCATGAATAAAGGATTTCTCCTTACTTTTGTGAATAACAAATAAGGTGAGGATGCCAGTAGTGGTTATGCTACAGCTGCATCTTCGATTTCGTTCAAGGACGGCGGGGCTGGCGCTGGACATCGGTATTCTTTATCGAAACATGCTACTCCATCGACAAAAACAAGCGAATTAAATCGTGACAAAGTTATAAGTTGTCATGCAGCTTACCGCGGACATGTAACTGCATCGTCTACCGAAAAATTGAAACATATTGAGGTAAACCACATGGGACTCATCTGTATTTTTAACTTAATAAATCACTACTTATGCAACTCCTAATACACATTTAATGAATCACTATTTTCAATAAACTAATTGATAGGCGTTCAAATATTTTTATTTTATTCACTTTTTGTTTAGGGTGTAATTACAAGTTTTGTTCACACACGCATACCATTATTTGTCATTTTAATACTTAAACTACGCATTTTTGGTGAACGTGTTCACTGGTCACTTTTATTTCGTTTTAAATGATCAAAATGAACGAAAAATTTCTTCTTCTCGAAAAAGCATAAATCCCATTGCATTTAACCAGTCGTTCAACGAAATAGTAAAACTAATGTCAGTCACGCCGTACTCTGATGGTCATCATGTAAGGTCGAAACGCGTCGGTACGGTAGTTTTGCTATGTTATGCGACGACTGGTTAAATTCAATGGGATGGATTGGTGTTTACTTCAAGCTCGCAAACTTGATTTAAATAATTGTTGCCACCATTTGCGTAATCAATTATGGTTTCATTGCATTACTTATATATATATATATATATATATTTGACGAAAGCTGCAAAAAGTTAATTTTCTTGACTGTGAAGAAATTTTGCAGCCGGCATTTCCATTCAAGTATTATTAAAGGTGAGAGCCGCATACATAATTTTGAATTCCTTATATATGCATTGCCGTTTATCCTCGCTAGTCAGTTTGCCTTTATACTCTGATGATGATCATGGAAAGTCGAAACGCCTCACTACGTGTAATTGACGGCAGTTTTGCTTTTGGCCAACGATTGGTTAAATACGATGGGAATGGTGTTTAATTCAAGCTAGAAAACTTGATTTTAAAAATTTTTGCCCCCACCCGCGCAATCATTGATTTCTTAATCTCTTCTTCTGTGTCTATACCTCTCGCACACGCATACACACCACATATACACTTAAGACAATGGCTGATGTAAAATATTATTTAGTGTATAATTGGCAGTATCATTGAATGCGTGTTCCCCTGCTGAAAGTATTTTATAACCAAAATGCCTCAGACTCGACCCTAGGACGTAGTGACTCGTGCTACCATTGAGTACTAAACCATGGCAAGGCCTAGCCATTGGGTGCAGTGCATTTGCTGTCTTACGCTATGTTAAGTCTATACAAACAATATACATGAGAAAGAACATAGTGCAACGCAATAGGATTTATTGATGATCTACATTTCTAGCAATATCTTAAGGAAAAATATTCTGAGTTGTTGGTCATTATTTTCTATTTAGCCAATCATAATAGTCGATTTTACTCTATCCAATCACTTTTCTAAGTCATATCTATTTTTTAAATGTACCAATGCAGAAGTATGATTTCTCGTAAAACCATATGATATCATCGATTTTATTTTTAAATGTCCACAAATAATTGGTTCGCCATTTATTGAGACACGTCTTAACTTTTGGAACCTCACTGTTGATGTTTCTTTATCAATCTTGCTTGATTTATTTTACTATTTTATTTTACACCTTAAGCAAAGATTAAGCCTAATAATTTTAATAGCCTCGAAAATCAGAAGCAATCTTTCCGAAAACCTTTAACTACTGACAACGTGATTTGCAGGCAGCTTATGTTTCACCAATTATAGCAACATATATATATATATATATATATATATATATATATATATATTGATAGTTTCTAATTTCACCATTTTTTAAAATGTAAGAACAAAACAACGTACTCCATGGAATAACATTTATTAATAAATCTTATTTCTACCAGTATCTACAGCCATTGTTCTGGATTCGTTAGTATATTCGTTCATCCAATCCCACTGTACATGTGTTGTAACCAATCTCCTCTTCGTTATGCTGGCCTTTGCTTTGCGCAATTTAGACCACTGCTTTTGCGCAATTTAGACCACTCCTTTTGCGTAACGTCATTTGGTGTGTCATCGCTTTCATTGTAATTGCGTCCGTAATTGATGTATGTGTCGTATTTTGCGAAGCGTTGGCTGTTTTTAAAGGCATGTCGGTTATGTCTTTGTTCCAGTCCAATTTAATTTCTTTTTGAATTATTTTCTGCACGTTTAAGCAGGGCTTCAGCTTATTAATTGCAATAGCTTCAAAAGCCAGAAGCATTTTCTCTGTTTTTGCCTTGTAGAGAACTGAAAAATTGTTACTACTAACAGCACGACCCGTGAGTAGTACATGTTCGCAAATTGCTGATTTTTGTGCAGGAGCTGCACCCCTCTTTAATAGTTTTTGAGGGAGATGCTGATTTATTCTAGTTTCGAGCCTCTTTTTTGATCTGCCGATGTACTGAGCGTTGCAGGTACATTGAAATTTGTATACAGACAAAGGTGTTGACGTCACAGAGAGGCTATCTTTTTCATTCGTGCGCATCAGTTTTGTTGTGTGGAACACCACTCTCACCTGTATTGATGGAAACTGTGCTTTTGTCGCTCGAATTACTTTTCGTTTGAAGATTTCCGCTGGAAGATCACCTCCAAAGGGAACACTAAGCGTTACTATCTGGGGAGTTTGATTTTCTTCCAAATTGGCCTCGATTTTGTTGCGTTGCCTCAAGTTGTATTCGATGAACCAGTCCGGATAGCCATTATTTCTCAACGCTTCGCGAAGCAAATTTAGCTCTACTTCAATGTTGTCCGGTGAACAAATCCTGCGTATTCGTGTGCCCAAATTTATTATTAGGTTCCTTTTGTACGCCCTTGGCACACTACTCATATAATGGATATACTGTGCAGTCCAGCTTGATTTCTTGTGAACTGACCTTGAGAGAGTACCTTCTTCATCTCTCGTTATTCCTACATCTAGGAAGGATAAATATCCGTCTTTTTCTTCTTCTATTGTAAACTTGATTGCCTGGTCTACCTTGTTTATGTGATGTAGCAGTGAATTTGTATCTTCATCCTTTTCAACGACCATGAAAGTATCGTCAACGTAGCGCACGTAAAAATGAGCTCCATTGATAAATGGTTTTAAACCAGTTGTTTCTAAATGTTGCATGTATATGTCTGCCAATACTGGTCCAAGAGGACTACCCATACCTATGCCGTCAAATTGTCTGTAGAAGACTCCTTGGAATACGAATCAATACAGGTGAGAGTGGTGTTCAACACAACAAAACTGATGCGCACGAATGAAAAAGATAGCCTCTCTGTGACGTCAACACCTTTGTCTGTATACAAATTTCAATGTACCTGCAACGCTCAGTACATCGGCAGATCAAAAAAGAGGCTCGAAACTAGAATAAATCAGCATCTCCCCCAAAAACTATTAAAGAGGGGTGCAGCTCCTGCACGAAAATCAGCAATTTGCGAACTTGTACTATTCACAGGTCATGCTGTTAGTAGTAAAAAATTTTCAGTTCCCTACAAGGCAAAAACAGAGAAAATGCTTCTGGCTTTTGAAGCTATTGCAATTAATAAGCTGAAGCCCTGCTTAAACGTGCAGAAAATAATTCAAAAAGAAATTAAATTGGACTGGAACAAAGACATAACCGACATGCCTTTAAAAATAGCCAACGCTTCGCAAAATACGACACATACATCAATTACGGACGCAATTACAATGAAAGCGATGACACACCAAATGACGTTACGCAAAAGGAGTGGTCTAAATTGCGCAAAAGCAGTGGTCTAAATTGCGTAAAGCAAAGGCTAGCATAAAGAAGATGAGATTGGTTACAACACATGTACAGTGGGATTGGATGAACGAATATACTAACGAATCCAGAACAATGGCTGTGAAATTAGAAACTATTAATATATATATATATATATATATATATATATATATATACTCTATATATATATATATACTTTTACATATCATGGATAATTGTGTATGTCAATCCATGAAAATTGCTTATACTTATTCTTTCAATGTCAATTTAGATGAGATAACACGTATGTGCGTATAGTTTGTTGTGTGTGTGTGGGGGGGTGAGGTAGATATTTTCGAGTATACATGCGAATATACGAGTATAGGTATTAAGACTGTATATTAGGGCAGACAATAAAAAATACTTTAGGAAGTAAAATAAATATAAATAGATCTGTCTTGAATGATGACATCACATTTGACACAAGTTGTTTTATCCTGTGAGCATGGTGTCAAACAAGAAGATGGGATTGGAAATGAAGTCACGAAAATTTGGAAAATTTTCGGAAATTCTATTTCCAACCTCATTTTCAGGTGGTTTCAGAGTGCATGGACGATTGCCAACGCATCAATCAATGCCAGACATAAACTGTGCACCTGGAAATGTAAAGGATTCAAGAGTTTACCAACCGACGAGTGCGATCAATTATCCTGCACAAGAAAAAGTGGGATAAAAGCAATGAACAACAGCGCTGCGCAAAATAGAACAAACTTTAAGCACAATCTATGCGAGATTACAAGGTGTGAGAGTCGCAGATTTAGTTTTTTTTCCATATATGTATATATATATGCATTACGGTTTTTATCTCGCTCGTCAGTTTGTCGTCGTGCACTGATGAGAAATCATGGAAGGTCGGAACGCGTGGGAACGTGTGACTGGTGGTAATTTTGCTACGTTGTTTGACGACCGGTTAAATACAATGGGATTGGTGTTTACTTCTCTCTCTCGTAAACTTAATTTAAAGATTTGTTACTACCACCCGCGCGATCAAAGATGGTTTGATTTACTGACACTTATGCTCCCGCAAATGTTCCTCTATTTGTGAAGCTGAGGAGAGAGAAAAGTTTTTTGCATGAAATGTGAATTTTGATCGTTTTACTGCAATATTACTTTAGTGTGAACGTATGAATTTATGATAAATTCAATCTTACTTCATAAGGCTTTAACGTAATATTCACGAATGTTATCATTTGTCATTTTAAATTTAAACAAGTGATAAAAATTAATTATTAATATAGGCTCGAAATATTCTCCTTAAAAAACCAATATTGCAAAATACTTCACCTTAAGAAAGTTTGAAACAAATTATTTTAATGCGATTTAAATAACGGAAATACCATAGCAAATTTAATTTAGAATTCAGGACAGAGTAAATAATGTAATATTTAAAAAATTATTTTCAATGCAAGAAGCGATATTTTGTTTGAAATTAAAATTTGTTTTATATTAATTTTTTTCCAAGCGTTAGACTGCCATTGTATTTTGTATCTTTGTTGACGTTTAAACGATCTCTTATAAAAATAATTGCTGGAAATTTTGGTAAATAGCAAATAGAATAAAAAAACAGAATGTTTGAGTTTTGCATAAATAAATTCAGCTGTACACGCCCAGTTTTAAATTATCAAGAATGATTACATCTGAAAATGTCAGCAGCCAAGTAAAAAATAACAGAAGCTCACCTCTCACCAAATGTGAAGTAAAAAAATATATCGATGTAATTAATCAGAAATAAATGAAATAATTCTTGTTAGTCTAAATTATGATTCAAAGAAAAACATACAATTGTTTTATGTATTTTATTATTATGTAAAAAATATATTTCATAATTTTTAGCTAGTGCTTAAAATGTTTATTGGTAATATCTTTAAAAATATGTTTATTTCAAATTTTAGATTGAACCTGGATCATTGTCGATGTATAACTATGAATCGCAGGTATGTGATTTTTATTTTTGAAGCACGAGCAGAAATTTAAGAAATATTTGTTATTAAACCTTAAATTATGTACAAACCATCTGATCAACCGTAGTGAAATAAATCGCCAGGCTTTTTAAAATTCAGTTTGCCTGCTGGAAATAACAATCTATCACATTCTTTTCATTTGAACGCAAAAAATAGCCAGACCACCGTAAGCCGAAACTGCTTGTGAGTTTTGAACTTCCTTGATCATTATCAGAGCACAAAACCAAACTAACTATCGACAATGAAAACCCCTGTACATATTTAAGATAACAAAATCAGAATTGCGACAATCATCTCCTATTAATTTAACATAAATCACACTTATCTGAATATGTCGGATGCTGAAACAATTAGACTAGTGCAGAAAATCGAAGCTGCAAATAAATGAATAACCAGCATTGCTTCTACTAACAAATTTTATTCGCCAACTGCAGAAAAATAAGTACATTTATTTACTATAATCAAGGTTGCGAACTTGATATGAACACCTGACACATTAAGAATTGTATAGTGTAGAAACGGCAATTCATCCAGTAGACCAGTTTTGTCCTTATGGGGAACTCCCCATGTACTGGCCAGAATTTGCCGCGGACAGAACTCAAACCTGGCCACGTCTGCTTGGGAAACTGGTGCTCTAACCACTGAGCCACTCTGTCGCACACTAAACTACACACAAATTTCAGTTATATACTAACTAATGTAACTTGGTAAGTCTATTTTTTCTCAGTGTTCAGTGGTTAGAGCACTAGTTTTCGAAGCATACGTGCTTAGGTTCGAGTGCTGTCCGCGGCTAATTCTGGCCAGTACATGATGAGTTCCCCCATAAGAACAAAACATGTCTACAGGATGAATTGCCTTTTATACACTCCAAAATTCTTAATTTATACTGGCATGTGTAAATACTTAATGGGTAAGATTTTTATATCAAGTTCGCAACCTTGATTATTATGTTTAACTTTGTAACTCAACTGTTAAGTACGCACTCTAAACGATAGCCTTCGTAATAGACCGTTCCATTAGCCATAACAATCGATGAGACTGTTAAATTATTAGAACTTTTCTTCTGGAATGCGAGTCTTAATGAAATGTCTTTGATCGTTACCATTTGCGAAGAGAAAAAGTAAATTATATCAGATACAAGAACCATTTCTTTCTCATATTCTTCTTGAAGTACCTACAAGTGCAGCATCTCTTTATATATAATATATATATATATATATATATATATATATATATATATATATATTGACAGGTCAAAAAAAGTAGAAAATGTAAAACTCAATAATCGAACACGCTTTTCTGCTTGTATAAAGCTTCATATGTGGCCAACAGGTTTTCTTTATTGTATTCAATAATTATTTTAAATGCTACGTTTGGAGAAAATATGTGTGGCGCTTCAACAATATGTTGATCACATGGTGAAGTTTACTTGAAATTTTATTTAAAACAGGCGTTTAAGTTGCTATGTTCTTAGACTCGAGTAATTATCCGTCTGGTCGATCGACCTACATAAATTGATCGATGAATTGCACATGTATATTGGAAAATAATAATTTAGATCGACTTTAACGGCTCTTTTTTATAATTACTGTTAAAGGCAAGTATTTTACTTTAAATAACACTCGAAATTAAGATGCATCAAATTTTCGCGTTAATGTCGCTTCAACTTTATTATGCGCTGCACGAAAAACTGCATCCGCATTAAATGGGATGTCCAGGTAAATTACTTTCTTTTCTGATCCCGAATATGTATATTCATTTTGACTTCGTTTTAATAATTGACACAATTAATTGTCTAGGATAGCCATTAGACATTATGTCTTTTGTTGCTTTAGTATATTCATGTAATATTGAATCTGGACTGACCAATCGATCAATTGATAGTTTTTATTGAAAATGCACGAAACTGATGTAATGTAAATACTGTACAGACCAGGTTGGTTTACGGTAAATTGTTATATTTAATTTATCAATATTTTCTTTCTTCAGTATATCTAACGAAGGAAGACAACCATATTTATCATGCCCTTACGTGAAACCATTATTATTTTGCGCTTGTTTAAAACATTGAAGCAATGTTTGTGGTTGTGACCTGCTTTTTTGGAACAAGGAAAATATCATTAATATACCGCATGTATTGTGCACATTTACCTATGTTATATTTTAATGAAGTGTTCTCAAGACGGCCTAGGAAAATCTGAACTAGCACTGGAGATGCAGAGCTTTCCATTCCAACAGTATTAATCTGTATACGGATTCTTCCATTTAAACGATACTGCACATATTTCGAGAATAGTAAGATAAGCTTGCGTAGAATATGACCTGGAACCGAAAATGGTACTTGTTCTACTCCTTTGACTTTAATGTAAATTGTTTATTTAATTTGAATATTTTTAAAGAAGAATTTAACATCTAAAGAAACTATAATCTTCTTTAAATCAAGTTTGCGAGCTTGAGGTAAACACTAATCCATTCGTCGAACAACATAACAAAACTACTACCAGTCAAAACGCACTGACACGTTTCGACATTCCATGATGATCAACAGAGTACGACGGTAAACTGACTAGCTTGGATCAATCCGCATTGCATATATACGTAAAGCAAAATTTGATATGCGGCTCTCACCTCTAGTAGTCTTGCATACATTGAACATGACTGGAAATGTCAACTGCACAATTTATAATCAGTCCCGAACATTAACTATTTGTAGATTTCACCACACACATATATATAGGTAATATAATTAAATAAAAATTGATTGCGCGGGTGGTAGTTAAAATTCTTTAAATGAAGTTTGCGAGCTTTCCATATGAATGCAATGCGGTTTTGTTAACGCTAGTCAGTTTGCCGTCGTACTCTGATAATAATCATGGAAGGTTAAAACTGGTAAGCGCGTGCGTCTGTCGGTTGTTTAGTTAAGTTTTTCGACGTCTGGTTTGTGTTCACTTCAAGCTCGAAAACTTGATTTGAGGACTTATTAATACCACCGCGCAACGAGTTATTGTTTAATTGTATATATATATATATATATATATATATATATATATATATATATATATATATATATATATATATATATATATATATGGCGAAAGCTACAAACAGTTAATGTTCGTGACGACATAGATATTGTGCAGCTGACATTTCCAGTTACGTGCAATGTATGCTAGACTACTAGAGGTGAGAGTTGCATATCTAATTTTGCTTTCCATATATATGCAATGCGGAGGGTAGTTGTGTAATTTTGTTCGACGACTAGTTAAATACAATTGGATTGGTGTTTACTTCAACCTCGCAAATCTGATTTAAAGAACTTTTACCACCACCCGCGCAATCAATTATATATTTATATCTTGAAATCTGCTAACCAACTCAAAAGAATTACCTAGTGGTTCGCGCAATTTTTGCAGTATACGGACTAAGCATTTAGCGAATGCATGGAACGGAGAATTGACCCTTAGTAATATTGGTCTCCTAGGACAACCTTTTTTGTGCGTATTTTGTAATCCGTATAATCGTGGTGTTATTTATAATAAAATTAATTTAAAACTTCTGTGTAACGGCCATGACAATTAAACCGACATATGTTAAGATTTAAATTTCATTTATTACTTTGCGCTCCACTTTATCTAATTCATCTGATTTATCCTCTAAACGCGTGAGTTATGCATTATCTTTCAAGAGTTATCCTATTTTTCGCATATAGTCGGATTAATTCATTATAAAAACTCTAGTCCGTAGTATTTTGATGTCTGTATCTGCTTTGTCTTGAAGCGTATTCTAATTTTTTTGTCAATGCTTGCTATTCTGCGCATTTGTGCGATTTCAGATGAGAAGTCTGATCAAATGGAATAGCTTTAGACCGAATTTATAACCAATGTATGTTGGTTCAAATTTGACTGATTACTAAAATAGCAATTCAAATGCTGCCTCAAAATCAATATCGCGTTGATCCGAAAGTTAAATTCTTTAATTTTGCCTATCGATAAAATTCATTCTTCAGATAAACACGATATTGATTTTGAGGCAGCATTTGAATTTCTATTTTAGCAAACAATCGACCTAGCACCTAAAAGCATTGATTATAAAATTGGTCATAGATTCCTTTTCCGCCCACGACGAATTCTAGACAGAGCAGAAAAATCCTGCCCTTTTACTTTGAATATATATATATATATATATATATATATATATATATATATATATTTATATATTCATTGTACCCTTCCTGTGTGTAAAAAAATTTATCAGATATAAGAAATTTTCTTTCTCATGGTCTTCTCAAATATCTAATGAACATATTTCTATCTTGTTTTGCTTTCCAATTTATATATAAAGATATGTTCATTAGTAGATATTTGAGAAGACCATGAGAAAGAAAATTTTCTTATATCTGATAAAATTTCTTTTTTTTTTGCACACAGGAAGGGTACAATGAATTTTATTAAAGCTCGCATTTCAAAAGAATATATATATATATATATATATATATATATATATATATATATATATATTCTTGAAATGCAGGAACTTAATAAATTCGTGTACCCACTTTATGTGCACATAAAAAGGGTACAATGAAACTATATATATATATATATATATATATATATATATATATATATATATATATATATATATATATATGCATATTTATATAGATATATGGAAAACTGCTCAGAATTCAAAAACTACTGCTGTTACCATCCGTTAACGTGTGAATACAAAAATAAAAAATTAACTCAGTAAATTTCGTCAAATTTAGCAATCATAAATAAAAAAAATTGAAACAGTTTTGATCAAAATTACCTGACCTGCGCTTTGAATAACGAAGTAATAATCACATTTGTTTTCCTTTTCCAAAATATTTCAGCTTCCTTTATCGACAGCCTTCTTCAGTTGGTCCAGCCCCACCAGTTTTACAAATCAAACTAATGAAGCGTTAATGTAGCATGCATTTTGAACCAAATAGCCAATTACCTTGTAAAACTTTAAAATATCTATAGACAGAATTTAATCTGGGGCTGGCCAGAAATTAATGGATGCATCAAATATATTTCGCAAGCACATCAAAAATTATGTATAAAGACGTTACTAAATATTAATTTAGCGTATATACTGCGAATAAAAAAATCAGAAATGCTGATAAAGTGTTAACTAACGAATGTGCAACGAAGTAAGCTGGTTACCAGTGTGGAAAAGACAAAATTGGTTTGATTTTCATTGAATTGAACACTCGAAAAATTCAGCACCAAAATGAATGAACAAGCATTTTCTATCTCCGCCCGAGCAACCAATGTTCGTTTATTTATATAAATGTTTATTTCAATACCACTTCTACATGTAGTGTTGTGTCTGTGCAGGTAAGACAGATTGCGGGTGGTTAGTTGGAAATTTGGATGTACATGGGTGCCTTATGAGCTCCACCTAAAGAAAAAAGGACTAACGGAGTTACATTAGTAAGTATATAACTGATAATTGTGTGTTGTGTGCGGCAGGGTGGCCCATTGGTTGGAGCACCAGATTGCGAAGCAGACGTGCCCAGGAGCGAGCCCTGTCCACGGAAAATTCTGGCCAGTACGTGATGAGGTCCCAATAAGGACGAAATCAGTCTACTGGATGAACTGCCTTTTCTACACTATACAATTCTTAGCTTATACTGACAAATGTATGTTTTTAATGGGTCAGGCCTTTATATCAAGTTCGGAAAATTGATTGAGGTAAATTATACCACCACCCGCGCAACCATCGTTTGTTTAATTATTTAAGCAAGCGTATAAGCACGAATAAGACGTGTGCGTTTTACAAAAAATGAGCAACGGTTCAAATTCATGTGCCTTATCGTTACTGCTCCAATACAATTTCCAACCACTGAGATTAAATCAAGAGAAATCTTGAGTGTCATAAAATCTAAACTCGTCTTAATACATATATTTTGCGTGCCGATAAAATGTAAAATGTTGTTTAAATCAATATCAAACCCATTAAAATTATTCGACTTAAAAATCTATGTTTTATTTGGCAAAAATCTGTCATCATATACAAACTGATAAGAAAAATTGGCAGCAGATTTGGTCAAAGTTAGTCTTACGAGATGTGTAATTATTTACAATGATTGCGCATTTTCTTCGCCATGTTTAAATATTTAGCAACACAAATTAATCGAATGAGCTTTGCTTGTTAACCAAAATTACCAATTCATTAAAATTAACTTAATTTTTACTTTACTTATACTTAAATGCACACAGAATAATCGGAATAGATTATATCAATGGATGTCGTTTTATGCAAAGGAGCTAGGTGTCGAGGATTCGAATCTTCCAGCATTGCAGGACGTCGTCGACTTTGAGTACAAACTGTGGAATGTAATCTAATTCCTCTTTTAATGCAATTTCTTATAGATAACTTGTAGATAATTTCTGTGTCATCTATGAGAATTTTTCACTATTGCTTTCAGTAAACGGATATTTATGATATTATTACATGTTTCGCATGGTCTTATATTAAGTAAATATTTTACAATATTGATCAAACATTTCTAAATTTACGTTTTACTTAAGTATTGCTCGTTGGATATGTTGCAACATAAGAAGTATATGAGAAAGGTAATATTTTGTTAGTGTAGAGCCAAAGTTTGAGAAGATGAAGTCCGTAATGTAATACGACTTAACATTGAATTAGGAAATGTAAGCACAAAAAGGAAACAAGTTAATAGAATAAAGGATCAAATTGGAGGCTCACATTGTTTGGAGACTTCTGTCATCGTATGCGCCTCTGTTATTTCCACTTTAGTTTGTTGCCCATCCAATTGTACGTTTGTTGATTCTAGTCGAGGGTCTGTTTGGTCTTGCCTGGATACTAGTAAATTGTTGTTGAATTTTGTTATTCTTGGCCAGTCGATAAGAATATCATGTTGATGAAACTTTTGAATATTAAGGGCAGGTGCTTGTTGTTTCATGTAAAGGGCTTCAGGAGCTCCCTCGATGCGGCCCATTATGTCAATGATCAACGCTCCACAACATAAACCAGCCAAGATTATCTGCAAATTACTTGAACCTGTACGGAGCATCATAAACGCAAACAATATCAAGGACTCCCTCGAACTAGCAAATGAATTGAAGGGGAAGAACATCCTACAGAAAAAATGAGCTCGCTTGACGTCTTATCCTTATTTAAAAACATACCACTGGACAAGACAACGGAGATCTTATGTGACCTCATCAAAAATGAGTTTTTTGACTTCCCTATAGACACCTGGGACATCAAAGACCTCATATTAGCATGTACTAAAAACGTGAAATTTAAATTCGAAAGGATATACTACCGCCAGAACAATGGTGTAGCTATGGGAAGTTGCGTCGCACCCCGCTTGGCAGATGTATACATGTATCACCTGGAAAAAACGAGCCTAAAAGGTATAATTGACCAGTGCGCACTCTACAAAAGGTATGTAGATGATATCTTGTTGTTCATCTCAGAAGCAGCAGACCCTTCCGAAATCCTCAAACAAGCAAATGGAGTCGATCCAGACATCAAATTCACTCTCGAGGTAGAGAAAGACGACAGTTTTCCCTTCCTTGACATCAAACTCACTCGAGAAGCAAACGGAGATTTGACACTGGCCATACATAGAAAATCCACTTTCACCGGACAATACATTCACTACAACAGTAGTGTGCCAAAATCCCACAAAAGAAACTTAGTAAACAACCTAGCAAACAGAATCAGGAAGATCTGCTCTGAACACAAGATTGAGGAAGAACTGGGCTACCTCAGGAAAATTTTGCTAATGAACAACTACCCAGAGCGTTTCATTGATGTCAACATCAGACCACGGCAGATTCGTACTAGAGAGGATACCGTCAAGCAGGTTTTCCTAAACTTACCATTTAGAGGCGACGTACCAGCCTCAATAATTGCACGGCGGCTGAATAGAATAACTAAGGACAACTTTCCCAATGTTAAAGTTAATATGACATTTAGTACACAGAGAATCATGAGGTTGGATGCCAAAGATCAATTGCCAATTCTCTCCAAATCATTCATAGTCTACAAATTCTCATGTATGTGCGGTAGCACATATATCGGACGTACGAAGAAGCAATTGATAAGCAGAATCCAGCAACATTTGCCACAGAAATTGATTAACAAAGGCTTGCCACCGTCAGGAAAATCAGCTATTTCCGATCATATATTGGCAACGGGGCACCCTGTCAATTCAACCAATTTCACAATTCTACATAAAGCAAAATCAGAAAAATTATTATTTATCTATGAAGCCCTTTACATAAAACAACAAGCACCTGACCTTAATATTCAAAAGTTTCATCAACATGATATTCTTATCGACTGGCCAAGAATAACAAAATTCAACAACAATCTACTAGTATCCAGTCAAGAACAAACAGGCCCTCGACTAGAATCAACAAACATACAATCGGATTGGCAACAAACTGAAGTGGAAATAACAGAGGCGCATACGATGACAGAAGTCTCCAAACAATGTGAGCGTTTAACACTGCAATCCACACTGGCGCTGTTACCATGTGGAAACGACAACTTTGCGCAACAAGGTGAAACGATCAACTATACTGGGAAAAATAGCACTTGTATATGTAACAGTGAACAATGCGCACAAATGGTTAATTCTCAAGCTATCAAAACAATAATGACCAGATCTCAGACATCACTTTGCAATACTACGAGAATGACCTTTACATGCAAACACGTATACACACAAACACAAACGCATACACACTCACCAACTAGCCAAAACTAGAAACAGAAGCAAAAACGAGTCAGATTTGTTACCACTAGCATAATCAATTGAAAACCCAAAATGTATAAATATGTATGATTGTATAAGAGATGATTAGTATTCACGAAATAAATGGCCTTTATCCACTTTGTTATTTGTGTTTTCCTAACTATAAGAATATATATATATATATATATATATATATATATATATATATATATCATTAAATCAAGTTTACGAGCCCCAAGTAATTCACGAAATAAATGGCCTTTATCCACTTTGTTATTTGTGTTTTCCTAATTATAAGAATACTGTGTTAAATTAAAATGGCTTGCCATTATAAAGAATATATGTATATATATATATATATATATATATATATATATATATATATATATATATATATAATGTCCATTGCCTTCAGATATAACACAGTATATTTCAATTAAGAAGAAAACACATTAATAATCTATAGACTATGAATGATTTGGAGAGAATTGGCAATTGATCTTTGGCATCCAACCTCATGATTCTCTGTGTACTAAATGTCATATTAACTTTAACACTGGGAAAGTTGTCCTCAGTTATTCTATGCAGCCGCCGTGCAATTATTGAGGCTGGTACTTCGCCTCTAAATGGTAAATTTAGGAAAACCTGCTTGACGGTATCCTCTCTTGTGCAAATTTGTCGTAGTCTGATATTGATACCAATGAATCCCTCTGGGTAGTTGTTTATTAGCAAACTTTTACTCGGGTAGCTCAGTTCTTCCTCGATTTTGTGTTCAGAGCAGATCTTTCTGATTCTGTTTGCTAGGTTTTTGACTAAGTTTCTTTTGTGGTATTTTGGCCCACTGCTGTTGTAGTGAATGTATTGCCCGGTGAAAGTGGATTTTCTATATATGGCTTGTGTCAAACCTCATTTTCTTCTCGAGTGAGTTTGATGTCAAGGAAGGGAAAACTATTGTCTTTCTTAACCTCGAGAATGAATTTGATGTATGGATCGGTTCCTTTTTCTTGCTTGAGGATTTTGGAAGGGTCTGTTGCTTCTGAGATGAACAACTATATATCATCTACATATCTTTTGTAGAGTGCGCACTGGTCAATCATACGTATTAGGCTCGTTTTTTCAAGATTATACATGTATGGATCAGCCAGAAGGGGTGCAATGCAATTTCCCATAGCTACGTTATTTATATGACGGTAGTATTTCCTTTCAAATGTAAATTGCACGTTTTTCGTACATGCTAATATGAGGTCTTTGATGTCATTGGTGTCTAATGGGAAATCGAAAAACTCATTTTTAATAAGATCACACAGGATTTCCGTTGTCTTATCCAATGGAAAGTTTGTAAATAGGAATGAGACGTCAATCGAGATAATTTCACTCTGTAGAATGTTCTTCCGCGTCAGTTCATCTGCTAGCTCAAAGGAGTCCTTGAGAGTGTTTGCGTTTATGATGTTTCGTATTGGTTGAAGTATTTTTCAGAGAAACTTAGCTAGTTTATGTAGCGGGGCGTTGATAATTGGCATAATAAGCCGCATCGAGGGAGCTCCTGAGGCTGTCACGGCTTCATGAGTTTTTGATTTTCTGTACAATCTTGCGGTGTTTGTTCCCACGGGTATTGCCTTTTGAGTGTCTTCTATGAGCTTTGATCTAATATCGGAATCAGCCATTGATGATAAGACGTGTTGTTTTCCATCTTTTTCAGAATTGCATTAATTCTTGATTCGACATTTGTTTAATCATCTTTCTGTTTGATGTCTTGTTTTAATTTAAATTGATCATTTATAATATCGTTCATAGATTTTTTATAAGCGTCGGCTTCAAGTATAAAAACTATTGATATATATATATATATATATATATATATATATATATATATATATATATATAACAGAGAGTTGGCTTTGGAGTTGCAGTGCTGAAGATAATATGAATTAAGTTCCACTAATGCAGATTTAAAAATTCATTACGGAGATTTTACCTTCCAATTTTTCCAAATTACTCACCGAAATATATAGTGGTTATTAGGCGCAGTACCGGCTCCTACTGATGACTAACCAGTAAGCATGAAACGAATTTGAACATGCGATTGTACCTCCCGTTCATGATGTCTTTGGTTTATCTTTCTAGATATATTTGAACTAATTTGATGCTAGGTGCACAACACCTAATACACACTTGCTCTTCACAACAAGCAGTGTTAAAACGTCAGTATAGTACTCTAATATTTGAATGTATTACATTTCAGTGAAATACGTGAATCCAGAATTGCAAAATATGCAGTAAAGTACAATTAGCAAAACGGTCTGAATATATTAATGCGTTTAATTGGATTGTTTGTAGAATCTTTTGTATATCCAACAAAATTCCAACAGATCATCGTCTTAATAACGCGGAATGTATTAATTCTCAAAAAAGTAATGGCCGTTAGCCAGAGCAGTTTTTTAGCTGAGAGAAGCATATTTGCTTCAATGAGAAATAAAGTATTGATGCCATGCAATATTTTTAACTTACTGGAATGCCCTCGGAATGATGGCAACAATTTCGATTCTTTTTTAATGCACCAGGATGTAATTCAAATGTAGAATTCATCACGAACTAATTTACGAAGATATAAGATTAGTTAGTAGACCGTCAAGGCCTAAATACTACCTTCTCATATTCATGTAGACACAACATGATAAAGTAATGAGTCTGACGGAAAAAGCAAATTAATAAAAACATTATTACCTCTACTGCAACAAAAACTACAAAAACTACTACTACTGTTGCTTTTGATATTCTTACTAATAGTACTAATACTACTGCTTCTACTAATAATACTAATGCTACCATAAATATAACAACTAGTAGCAGTATTGGTATTACTACTACTTTCACAACTGCTAATACTAATACTACTACTTCTAAAACTTGGAGTAAGTCTACTTCTACTACTGTTACTTTTACGAGTACTAATACTGATAATACTACTAATACCACTAATACCAAAAAAACTACTACTACTCATACTGCTATTGCTGCTGCTACCTCTAATATTACTACTACTACTACTACTACTACTACTACTACTACTACTTCTTCTTTTACTCTAATACTTCTATTACTATTACCAGTAACGCTACTACTATCACTACTAATTTTAACAATACTGTTAATATTACTAATATTAATAGTATTACTAATACTACTACTAAAACTACTACTGCTGTTGCTAATAATAATTATACTACCACTTATACTGCTACTGCTACTACCACTAATAATACTTCTAGTGCTGGTCGTAGTAATTGTATTAGTAATACTTATACTACATATGTTACTACTTCGTATAACTCTACTGCTACTGCTTATTATGCTACTAATACTAATATAAATAGTACTATTATTACTTCTGCTACTACTGCTGCTACCACTTTAACAACAAAAACAACAACAAAATTGTCTGTTGCTTAAATCTGTTATTATGAGCATTTTACTGTGTGTGCGATTATAAGATTGATGAAGGTATTGAAAATGAATTACCGAAGCGCTGCCAGTCAAAAAAGATTAGATCATTTTTCATTTTTAGGGATTAGTACGAATGATGTGGTAGCCTATGGCGTGAGGGGACAAATCAGATCCCAGACACCGCGAAGACGAATTCGATGCATACTTGGAAATGAGAATCAATTAAATCTTTGCGAAACTGATTGTAGAAACTACTACCGACGAAAGTAATTCGTGAATACTCTAAACATCTAATACTACTACTAGTAGTACTAGTAATGGTACTAGTACTGCTACTGTTACTACTACTGTTACTGTTACTACTACTACTACTACTACTTTTATGAGTACATTTATCATGCAAAGTTACACTGAATGTGACACATAACAACGCAGTTCTAGCATTTGTGGGCAGTGCATTAGATGTAGGATGTCAGTTCCCATTAATAGATAAGACTGTGTTCGTCTGACTTCTCTTCACTTACCTGCAGAATAGGAGGACAACTAAACGTGATTTAGTAGAAGAAGCATAGCTTCGGATTCCATAAATTCACAAATACCATCAAAATAACGGTAAGGGCTACATAAAATAAATGTAATCACAAACTCGATTAATGAAGCTAAATTTTAATTATAATCTATTTACGACTTGCCTGAAAAGTTGCGTTCATTATTTGACGTTATTTTAGCACAGAAGTCCAAGTAGAATCTGTTTACTCAGAAATCGACCTAACCCGTATTATTTGTTCTATTCCGAAGTATTGCATCGTTAGTTCAAGTCTTATTTTAAAGATGGTCCCATGTTGTGGAACCGCAGTTTAGCCAATTTAGAAAACGCTATCAAATGATAACGCTTAAAAACCAGTCATACCACAATAATTTACCTCATTTGAATAATTATTAGAAGTAAACTCAATAATGGAAATAATATGAAGCTAAAATTACTTGCAATATGAAATTGTGCTCTTAGTTACGGCATACTTGGCACGAGTGTGTACTTTGGCACAACAAACTGGTCGATTAGATCAAAGGCATTGATATGTTGCGAAGAATTGTCTGCAAGTTTGAATTTGTTAAAAATCGGAGGATTTTAGATTTTCCAGTTGTCGCAAGTCGGAAAATGGCGATTCTGTTGCGCACTTCCAAAATTACTTTGAAGAGCCATAGTTTCTTCTTTCAATTTCTATTATAAACAACAGGACCACTAAAAACGCTGTTAAAACTAAAAGTTTGAAAATTTGTCATCATCCGAGCAATTGCATTTAAAAAGAACACGAAACAATTTCGCTTGATGAAGGAATCTTTTACAATTGAGTGTATGCTTTTACATTATAATGAAAAATAATAGATAACTTTTTAATTCATGTTTGCTTTGTGATGTAAAAATACCAAAATTACAATTACAATGATTTAAAATGTTTGAACTAACATAAATAAATATTTAACTTTTTGTAAATATTTATATTTGCTTTCTAGGTGAGCAAAAGTGAAATGGAATCACGTGAGCTTTACACATTTGCTGAATTCATGGCTCTTTGCCCTACAGTAAGAACATAAAAACTAAACACATTTATTAATGAAAAGAAATTTATGATATAATTTTAAGATTAACTAATAAAATTTGTAGTAAACAAACTTTGGATTGGCAGCGAAAATGATTGCGATGACCGCCTGTGATGTAATGTTCACAGCGACAAAAATAAACGAAAAAACATAAAAGGAAGCACGCACGCACATACATACGCAAACACGCATGCACACACCCACGCAGGCATGCATGCACGCGCACACTACGCATGCACACGAACACGTACGCAAGGACGCACCTACGCATCCACCCACCCACACATACACGTTGGAAAACAGGAATACATACACACAAGAACACGAAAACTAGAACCCAGACCATACACGAATGAAACAACAACGTGAGTTAACATGTACATTCTGACTCACCAACATACTCAAGAATGCAATTGAAGGAATAAAGGCTGCCTTTATTTCGCAACAGCCGTAAAAAAATTTTTTCGTGTAAATCACAGTTAAATTGTGTTTGCTTGTGCTGGTGCGCCTTTAGATCTTATTAGAATTATATTATGACATGCTAAACATTAAAAATTATTGTTAAATTTAAAATATGCAGCTTTAGAAATAGATCAAATTTAATGATAAATATGCCTGTAACGCTCAAATCGGTGTGTTAATGCAACTTCATCTAACGCATGAAAGTAAGAAATTACATTCAGTGTCCCTTGAGAGGGCCATGGAATACGTTTGGCTATTAATGCCATGAAATTAAATATTAGCAGAGTAGAGGCGGATGTACACAACTACTTCTAGAGCTCTGTTAAATGTGCTGTATATTATTATAAACAGTGCAAACAATGCATTCAAAGAAGCAGGATGTGTCACATGCTGTACTGAGTTATTCGTGAGACTTGCTGATGATCTGCGGCAAAACTAAGAGGCTTACAGCCGTATGAATCGGGTTATTTATTTAGGCCATCACGATTGCCTGGCAGCGTAGCAGAAAAAAATTGACGTGTCTGACGGAAAGCTTTGATATTGAAGTAGACTCTGCAAAACAGCGTATGAAGAAACCAAGAATGAACAGAGAACAAGACTGGATGGCCACATCATATTCAGATAGCAAGCAAGTCAGTGTGTTGCGTAAGAAAGCATTTCGCTTGTATAGCTGGAGGTAGCTTGTGATTAGGTAATGGTCATCTAAGATTAACAGTGTTCATATTTGTCTTGTGTCAGCCAATGAATATTAATTAAATTTTAATAAGTCGACAATTAAATTTGAAACGTACCAGGTATTTTTGTTTTCATTATAAGGTACCGGACATTACTATCAAGATGAAAAGTTTTGTAAATTTAGCCATAATGATTATGTGTGTGGTATATGTTACAGTAATCTTCCTGAGCATGATTATAAATAATTTATCAATTAATTTAGAATTCCTTTGTGCACTTAAACAGAACTATTCACATGATTAATCAGGCGTTAATCTGGTTTTTAGCTTAATTTCAATCTGCTGTTTGGAGCCTACATGAATGGCTTTGAGCGCACTTTCTCGGCCAATTCAAAGAGACGTCTATTTGTAAATGATGCGCAAGCAATAGCGGAAAGATGTGCTATATTCGATGAATACTCAAGAACACCAGCTAAAATAAAGTAAGCAACCGAGGAATTTTATTAAGCGAATGAATGAGTATATTACTTTTTAAACGGAAGGAAAATTGAATAGAATTGTCATTTCTATTGTTTCTGTGATAACAAGAATTTGTTGTGCTTGGCAGAAGTTTTAATAGTTTAGTTCATAAGGAATCATAATGTTATACTTCATTAAGCGTAGTAAAATATATAATGCAATTGAATGATGCAGTTACTGTCCAAATAATACCTAAAAACCACTCAATAAACTGTGCTAAGCCCCATAACTGTGAAAGAAAACATTTTATCATACATTAATTTAAATAGAATAAATCGGTGCGATACTGGAAATTCCCTAATTACGAGATTCTCGTTTTGTCTGGTAATTGATTTTATCCAGCTCTTCATTTTGTCAGGAAATTTTTATCATTTTGTTTCAGGTGCTTTCTTTAGTTTGCAGTAAATCACAAACTTCAAAATCAAACTAATATATTTTTATAATTTCAGATGAGTTATGAAATGAAGAAAGAACTAAAATAAAGTCTAGTAAATATACCACTGAAAAGAATAACTCGAAAAAATCACTTGTCAATAAAATCAAGGAAAAGGTTATTTTTCCGATATTGCTGTCTCTATATGAAATGGCTTGCCCATTCACAAGTTTTCCTTATATACCTTTGCATATATGCTAGTTAATAGCAAAATTTCGTGTATCTATTTGTCGGAAAAAATATATGGCAGATCATCGAATAATCATTAACAAAATGAGCTTATCTATTCTGTTTATTAATATATGAAATCATGAAATTAAGATTGATGTATAACGAACTTTTATTATTGCGTAAATTTTACAAAAAATATAAAATAAATTTCTGATATCTAGATTATACTCACCTTGACTAATTCATCTTGATTTTATTATGCTCATTCTGTAAAAAATTAGAGGGTGAAATCACATCAATAATATATAAAATTAACTAACAATGTCAAAAAAGATCAAAATATTGTTTGTTCTTACTGACTGGCTTTACGTTCTGAACTTATGCAAACTAACGTTTAATAGGTATGCAAGAACTGAATACTAATAAGTATCAAATAATTAAAAATTCGCAACCTTAAATGTGTAGCGCATTCTAACAATATAAAGAAGAGTGCAATTCTTATTATATGACATTGGCAGGACCATTAGGCTGTAAGATTAATACAAAAATCAGCTTCAAAATATAATACAGCACTGCAACTTTAAATTGTTTCACTTATCAATCATAGTATCTTGAAAAATGTTCGAGTGATCTTTTCATCTAAGCTTTTGAACTGTATTCAACACTGGCCGCCAGCGAATTTAGAGACAAATTAAAACCAGAATAATTGTCTCTTTCCATTGCTATTATCTACTTGGGTATCTAGAGAATTATCTATATAGACAACTGACTTACTTTACTTTACTTTACTGCGGCTGACTCCTTTTGGAGGATAAGCCGGCTCCACATTTCATGGAGTTTCTTGGGAATTTGGTACAAATGGTGTCCCCTCACCACTCGGCTTTTTGATCGAGGACGCACCTCTAGCCTTTGCACATCCAAGCGCAGTCTGCAAGGCAGCAGTAAACAACTGACTAAAATTTAATTAGTTACAAAGCTAATTTACAAATATAATGCCTTAACGAATATTGTTTTATTAATTTAATTGATAGAAATTGTACAATATAAGGTACACATGAAAATACTCGGCGGCTAACTCAGATTTAAACAATTGTTTATAGAAAAATACGAGATTTCAGCAAACTAATGAGAAATCATGTATTTGGTTGGCAAATTTTACGAAATAATTTTTCTATAAAAATTGATACAACAAACATTCAATTTTAAAAGTCAGTGCCGAACTTACAAGAATGCGTCAATATCAATACTACAACACCTGAAACATGGTTAATATTTAGAATAGTACAATGTAACAGTTCACTTCTGGTGTACATCAAGGGAGTGGAGTTATACTAGGCAAATTTAGCCGATTTTCTACAGTGAGCTGTTTCATTTTGTATAAATTCATTTCCTGGTGCCTTGGATTATGTCTATGCCAAATGTTTTCACCTGTAGTGGAGGTGATCACAGTGCTGTCAGGCTCAAATCTTTCTTGGACCATGAAATCTTGTCAATAAAATCTCGAATTCGAACCAGAAGACTGGTCTAGAATACAAAATAACGATCCCCGCCTTTTAGAAATTAGCCAGTCTGATATTTAAATCGGTCTAACAAAATAGATGCGTTAATTAAGAATTTCAAACCATACACCTAGCTCCTTAGCCGTTAACCTATTTGATAATCTTTATATATATATATATATATATATATATATATATATATATATATATATATATCAATAATAATAGAGAATGTGTGTGTGTGTGGTAAATTTCAATTATTTCATAACACGTTAACTGTTACATTTATTAGAATGAATAAAACTGAATTTTTGTATCGTCTTAAATACTATTTATGCATACTTAGTTAAAGAAGGTTCATGTACACTTTAGGTTTATGAAGCAATTTGGCTGGAGAAATTTTTTTGTTGAACAGTAATATTTCCCTACATATGGTGTAATCTTGTTGAATAATCTGTTGGAAACTGAAAATAATTATACAGGTTTCATTTCCGGAAAACTAAATTTTATTCGAGATTAGTTGTAGTGAAAACTGATATTAGCTTGCATTGAAATTGGATCCTAGCTAGTCCGCTTGCTGTTGTTCTCTGATGATAAACGTAGAGGATCAATGAGGGTTCGTGCGTACGACAGATGGTAGCTGGTCGGTTTTTGTGAACAATTGAATAAAGTTGGACTAGTTTTTGTTAAAAGAATGCAAACTTGACTTTATGACAAGTTATCGCCTTTCATGCAATCAATGATCGTTCAATAAAATTGAACGTTACTTTTCCAGGAATCAAAATCTACCTACCAAGTTCTTAATAAAAAAATTTCTTCTACGTTCAAATTGACTGCAGTTATATTATAATCAAACGCCTCAACATAGTAGCTAGAAAAAAAACGTCGAGCCAGTGGTCATCTTAGGATGATAGGAAGGTCTAAAGGATCGCTAATGAACAAAAGTATTCATCGAAAGGAAGTGGATAAAGGCCATTTATTTCGTGAATACTAATCATCTCTTATACAATCATACATATTTAAACATTTTGGGTTTTCAATTGATTATGCTATTGGTAACAAATCTGACTCGTTTTTACTTCTGTTTCTTGTTTTGGCTAGTTGGTGAGTGTGTATGCGTTTGTGTTTGTGTGTATGCGTGTTTGCATGTAAAGGTCATTCTCGCAGTATTGCAAAGTGATGTCTGAGATCTGGTCATTATTGTTTTGATGGCTTGAGAATTAACTATATGTGCGCATTGTTCACTGTTACATATAAAAATGCTATTTTTTCCCAGTGTAATTGATCTTTTCACCTTGTTGCGCAAAGTTGTCATTTCCACAATGGTAACAGCGCCAGTGTGGATTGCAGTGTTAAACGCTCACATTGTTTGGAGACTTCTGTCATCGTATGCGCCTCTGTTATTTCCACTTCAGTTTGTTGCCAATCCGATTGTATGTTTGTTGATTCTAGTCGAGGGCCTGTTTGTTCTTGACTGGATACTAGTAGATTGTTGTTGAATTTTGTTATTCTTGGCCAGTCGATAAGAATATCATGTTGATGAAACTTTTGAATATTAAGGTCAGGTGCTTGTTGTTTTATGTAAAGGGCTTCATAAATAAATAATAATTTTTCTGATTTTGCTTTATGTAGAATTGTGAAATTGGTCGAATTGACAGGGTGCCCCGTTGCCAATATATGATCGGAAATAGCTGATTTTCCTGACGGTGCCAAGCCTTTGTTAATCAATTTCTGTGGCAAATGTTGCTGGATTCTGCTTATCAATTGCTTCTTCGTACGTCCGATATATGTGCTACCGCACATACATGAGAATTTGTAGACTATGAATGATTTGGAGAGAATTGGCAATTGATCTTTGGCATCCAACCTCATGATTCTCTGTGTACTAAATGTCATATTAACTTTAACACTGGGAAAGTTGTCCTTAGTTATTCTATTCAGCCGCCGTGCAATTATTGAGGCTGGTACGTCGCCTCTAAATGGTAAGTTTAGGAAAACCTGCTTGACGGTATCCTCTCTAGTACGAATCTGCCGTGGTCTGATGTTGACATCAATGAAACGCTCTGGGTAGTTGTTCATTAGCAAAATTTTCCTGAGGTAGCCCAGTTCTTCCTCAATCTTGTGTTCAGAGCAGATCTTCCTGATTCTGTTTGCTAGGTTGTTTACTAAGTTTCTTTTGTGGGATTTTGGCACACTACTGTTGTAGTGAATGTATTGTCCGGTGAAAGTGGATTTTCTATGTATGGCCAGTGTCAAATCTCCGTTTGCTTCTCGAGTGAGTTTGATGTCAAGGAAGGGAAAACTGTCGTCTTTCTCTACCTCGAGAGTGAATTCATTTGCTAGTTCGAAGGAGTCCTTGATAGTGTTAGCGTTTATGATGCTCCGTATTGGTTCAAGTAGTTTGCAGAGAAACTTGGCTGGTTTATGTTGTGGAGCGTTGATCATTGACATAATGGGCCGCATCGAAGGAGCTCCTGAGGCTGTCACGGCTTTATGAGTTTTTGGTTTGCCGTACAATCTTGCGGTGTTTGTTCCGACTGGTTTTGCTTTTTGGATGTCTTCTGTGAGTTTTGATCTAATCTCGGAGTCAGCCATCGATGTTAGAACGTGTTTTTCCATCTTTTTCAAAACTGCATTAATTCTTGATTCGATGTTCGTTGAATCATCTTTCTGTTTGATGTCATGCTTAAATTTAGATTGATCATTTATTATATCGTTCATGGACTTCCTATAAGCGTCGGCTTCAAGTATAACAATTCCTGATCCTTTGTCGGGTGTGGCAAGTCGGGTGCAGGCAAGTTATTCTGCAAACTACTTGAACGCAAACACTATCAAGGACTCCTTCGAACTAGCAAATGAATTGAAGGGGAAGAACATCCTACAGAATAAAATGGTCTCGCTTGACGTCTCATCCTTATTTACAAACATACCACTGGATAAGACAACGGAGATCTTGTGTGACCTCATCAAAAATGAGTTTTTTGACTTCCCTATAGACACCAATGACATCAAAGACCTCATATTAGCATGTACTAAAAACGTGCAATTTACATTCGAAGGGATATACTACCGTCAGATCAATGGTGTAGCTATGGGAAGTTGCATCGCACCCCTCCTGGCAGATGTATACATGTATCACCTGGAAAAAACGAGCCTAAAAGGTATAATTGACCAGTGCGCACTCTACAAAAGGTATGTAGATGATATCTTGTTGTTCATCTCAGAAGCAGCAGACCCTTCCGAAATCCTCAAACAAGCAAATGGAGTCGATCCAGACATCAAATTCACTCTCGAGGTAGAGAAAGACGACAGTTTTCCCTTCCTTGACATCAAACTCACTCGAGAAGCAAACGGAGATTTGACACTGGCCATACATAGAAAATCCACTTTCACCGGACAATACATTCACTACAACAGTAGTGTGCCAAAATCCCACAAAAGAAACTTAGTAAACAACCTAGCAAACAGAATCAGGAAGATCTGCTCTGAACACAAGATTGAGGAAGAACTGGGCTACCTCAGGAAAATTTTGCTAATGAACAACTACCCAGAGCGTTTCATTGATGTCAACATCAGACCACGGCAGATTCGTACTAGAGAGGATACCGGCAAGCAGGTTTTCCTAAACTTACCATTTAGAGGCGACGTACCAGCCTCAATAATTGCACGGCGGCTGAATATAGTGGGGACAACTTTCCCAGTGTTAAATTTAATATGACATTTAGTACAGAGAATCATCAGGTTGGATGCTAAAGATCAGTACCAGTTACTCTCCAAATCATTCATAGTCTACAAATTCTCATGTATGTTAGGTAGCACATACATCCAGACGACCTGAAGAAGCAATTGATAAGCAGAATCCAGCAACATTTGACACAGAAATTGATTAACAAAGGCTTGGCAACGTCAGGAAAATCAGCTATTTCCGATTATATATTGGCAACGGGGCACCCTGTCAATTCGACCAATTTCACAATTCTACATAAAGCAAAATCAGAAAAATTATTATTTATTTATAAAGCCCTTTATGTGTGTAAATAAGGATGAAACGTCAAGCGAGTCCATTTTATTGTGTAGAATGTTCTTCCCCTTCGGTTCATTTGCTTGTTCGAACGAGTCCTTGATAGTGGTTGCGTTTATGATGCTCCGTATTGGTCGAAGTATTTTGTAGAGAAACTTGGCTAGTTTATGTTGTGGAGCGTTGATCGATGACATAATAGGCCGCATCGAGTGAGCTCCTGAGGCTGTCACGTCTTTATGAGTTTTCGTTTGCCGTACAATCTTGCGGTCTTTGTTCCAACGGGTTTTGCCTTTTAGATGTCTTTATGAATTTTGATCTAATATCGGAATCAGCCAACGTTGTTAAAACGTGTTTTTCCATCTTTTTCAGAATTGCATTAATTCTTGATTCGATATTTGTTAAATCATCTTTCTGTTTGATGTCTTGTGTTAAAACACGTTTCAACATCGATGGCTGATTCCGATATTAGATCAAAACTCATAGAAGACATTCGAAAGGCAAAACCCGTCAGAGGTAAGAACGCCGTAAGATTTCATGGCAAACCAAAAACTCATGAAGTCGTGACAGCCTCGAAACTCCCACAACGGCCTGTTATGTAAATATACTGTGTAATATTCGAAAGCAATGGACATAATAAGGAATATATATATATATATATATATATATATATATATATATATATATATATATATATATATATATATACGGGTGGTGAAAGCTGAAAAAGTGTTTGCGGCTGAATAGATATTGCGCAACCGCTATTTTTAGTTAAATCCAATGTATGCGAGACTATTGCGTTAAGAGCCGCGTATTTGATTTCTAATATTTTATATTTAAACTGCGGTTTAGTTCTCGTTAGTCAGTTAACCGTTGTGCTCAGATGATGATCATGAAATGTCGAAACGCGTGAGCACGCGTAACTGACGGCTTGATTTTGCTATTTTGTGCGATTAGTTATATTGGAATGAATTAGCGTTTATATGAAAGTTGAGAACTTGATTTAAAGAAAGATATATATTTATATATGGATAATACAAACAGATATTTGCATCTCCTTGGAACATTTTGATTGTATTTTTGTATGCAATTTACAGTTTTAAGTTGGTTTATTCTATACGTTATTAAGACATTTTGAGAAATAATTGGAATATTCGAGTGTCATTTTAAATGGCATTATTAATAATATTTAATTGTATGAAATCGATTCAAATAGCCAATTATTTATATTGTAAGTGATTACAATGAATATATTCTAACGCTTGATATATTAAATATGCAAAAATTGTAAATAATTACAAAATGCATTTTTTTATTAATTCACACTTTAAAAGAATACTTCACAACCATGCAATCTGGCAAACCGTTCTCCGTTATTTCCGCAATACACTTTTCTATGAAGGTGCGTTTACTATTTCTTGATTTCGTGGCGAATTTTGCAAAATTGGCTTAATTATTTGCATATGCACAAAAAAAATTAAGGGATTATTTCATTTTCACGTCGGAAATAAATGTGAACACGTATGACTGGCCCAATGTCTAACAGACAAAAATTGACAAGTTTTTAAAATATTCTGAGACTTTTAATTTTAAACTGCGTAACTATGCATCTTAATATAAAATTAAATTTTGTTAAATTTTCGCCGATAGCTACCAACACGAAATGAACAAGAAACGACTTTTCTAACCATTTGAACAACAGTAAAACTGCCATCGGTCTCCCTTACTGGGGCTTTTCGGAGGTGTCCCATACTCCTGTAAAAATAACTAATGAGGACGTTTAGTAAAGTGCAATACATCCAATGACGTTATTTGGCGAGAAGTGCAACTTTGCAAATCAGCCATTCAAATTAGGCATTTCCAGGATCGAACCCTGTCCGCGGCCAATTCTCGACAATAAATAAATAGTTCCCAATTAAGATAAAATCGGCCTACTGAATGAATTGCCTTTTACACACTATACAATACTTAGTGTATACTGAAAAATGTGTACATAATGGGTCAGGTATTTATATCAAGATCGCAACCTTGATTAAAGTAATTTAAAACAGATTTCAGCTGGATTCGCTAAAATCAATTTTATGTACTGCTTTAATGTTGGGTAGCTTCATTACGTTTAATTGACGGTGTTTCTGCTATGCTATATAAATAGTCAAGTAAGATTTCTATTTACTCAAATTTTGTACATAAGATTTGAAACTTTGATCAAACCAGGCACAAATTGAATGTCCACTTGATTATTTGTATGTATTTGACAAAATCTGCACGTATTTAATGATGGAGACGGCATATAATTTGCGCAACCCATTTTCTAGTAAAAACATTTGACAATATTACATGATTCGAAGCTCAGTTCAGCCTGTCAATAATTTATATATAAATTGCGGTTGAATTTTTATTAATAAGTTCTTGATCATGATGTAATATTCTCCCAGGAGTTTGGAAACGCACAATTTCGCGTAAATAATGGTAGCAGTTGTATTAAGATTGACAGGATACGTGATATGGCCTGTGCTTATTTTGAGGGAGCAAACATATAATCATTATTTCTGAGGCACAGTTCTTAATTCAATAATCTAACAATTGAATTGGAATTTAAAATTTGTTTTCCATTCAAAATTTCATCAAACATCATATTTTAAAATCTATATCAATCGTATTCTGATATTAATCTTTATACATTTTCAACAAATCATTATGACAAACAGTCAAAAGCATACATTTTAACAATAATAATTTGCATACTTGAGATCAACACTAGTCTTATTGAGCCTCTTTACGAATAAGATGGGAACTAGGCAATCTTTATTTACTGAAAATTTTCATTTTCCTTCATTGTTTAAATCTCAGTTTCCCATGATTTACTTTTTAACTGAAGAATTGTTTTAATAATTGAAGTCAAATTTTGAAAATATACTATTATTTGCTCAAATTTATTTCGAAACGCAGAATTTAATTAATATGTTTCAAATTACATAGCAAAATCATTAACCAAATTGCTCCACATGGAAAATTGATTGTTTTAGATGACTTAAATAAGCAATTAGATACAGATATTATTTCCCAGCTTGTGGAAGAAAAATAGAGATCATAAATAAGTATGCATTCAAACTAATAGACAAAATTTGAAAATTTGATTTAAAATTTTATTCTTTATTTTATATAGTGTACATCAAAAACGTAATCGATGTACGAAGACATGTATTTAAATAAGATTTCTGCGGTTACATATAATTTTGAAATATAATGTCTGAAAACTACTGAAACTCGAGTATATATTTCTTATGCAAAACTTATATTTTACAATTTGTGGTGAAATATCTTCAGGTGACAGACGAAATTATTGGATATATTGTATATCAGAGGCTGCAACATATTTACCTTACCCACTATCAAGGCAGTTCATCGAAAGATATTTTAATGAGGAAAAGAAAGCTGCAGTAAGTATTTTTTATGGCGTTTTTTAAATTAATAACTATGTATTAAAACCTGTTTAATTATGATTCAACAAAGTTTATGACTTTTAAATGAAGAAAAATATATTACAACATTTTTTTATTTTATTTAAGCTTACAAAGACTAGTGGTGCCATGTCCATTAATCACTTTCAATTTAACAACAATTTGAGTCAATTATTTCGCAAAATGATGTAGAACTGTATAAAATCTAATTAACACTGATCCAGAGATTGCTATTCTTTAATTTTAGTGTTGAATAATCAATAAAAGACCTCAAGGTCATGATACGTTTAAAGAAAATTTGTCAGAATGATTTATTTAAGAACTAAAGTTAGAGTAAGTTATACTGTTAAAATAGGTACTTCATTATGAATATCCTGCTTCCTTTATATTATCTATCTGTAGATCTCGCTGACCTAGATACGGTTTTAAAAGAAGTGCTGCGTGAATAAAACTTTATGCGCCAATATGTGCAAATTAAAAATGGCGTTACACGTACATTCATTACTAAAAGAACTAATTCGCTTGAACTGCGAGACACCAGCACTACTCTTTTCTATCTCAGTTTAATCTAGGTGTGCGAATATACCTTTTATTTGAGAGATGTTGCTACACAATCGATGACCAGAAATGTGAAAATACGCAGTTTGTTGGTAAATGGTGATTACAATGTGGGCATTACAAACCGAATGGCAAAAAGTGTTTCATATGCACATTCGTATCGTGCATACTGGCGACTCATCAGTAGTTAACTATCAGGCTAGATTAACTGCTAACTGACGATAACTGCTGTATTTGCATTTTAGTTGCGGTTTACTGTGTTTTCTGGTATGGTCAACTTTACTTAGTAAAACTTGTGTAATTCTCTGTCTTCCTAACCTAGCAATAATTAAAATGTCTATGCGTGTACTATTTAGTTTTAAATATTTTTGTTATGCGTAATTTTACAGAGGAAGGCTTACTTTTTAATGTATTGTAAAAATATTTTGTTGCATTTCACTGGAATTAAGGTAATCCAAATTGGGGAATTAATAAGGCAAGGCTCTGCGTCATTATTGAAAGCCGAAAAAGACGCGCCATCAAGAAATGCTCTCCTAGAAAAGGTAAAATTTTGTAACATATTTTATAATGTAAAAATATGCATTATGTCGTATATTAATTAATTATTAAATGTTTTCTCTAAAAGAAGCAGTAGTATATATATATATATATATATATATATATATATATATATATATATAAAGTTAGTATTTTGTAAAAATCAATTATCGAGACAATTCCACTGAAAAATAGTCCAATAAAAATTGGAGCATTCAGTAATAATTCTATAAATATAGATTAGTTGTAATGCACCACATTTCTTAACCAACAAGTAAATAATTGGAAACATTATTCATCCCTTATTGATAATTCGCGGCCGCAAATTATTCATTGTCACGATTCAGGGTTTGCTAATCACGATGAATTTATCTCAAGCCAATTAGATTTGCACATGCAACCATAATCACTAATAGAAGCACTGAGATGTCTTTTGGAGACTTACAGCCTTTCTTTGAGAGAATCTGATACTATGAAGAGGTTTAGCAGCCGAAATATTGGTGAAAAAATATTGTGAACAAGAATAGGTTTTAGAGAGTTGAAACCTACCGCGTGTTAACATCAAATTATTTCTTAATATTTTTATATATAATTTTACAATTTCGCGGGAAATCTGATAGAATTTTGCTGCTCTCGTTGCCTTCGTTCAATGTTTTATTACATTTTTATGTAGATGAAATACGTCAGAATGTTTATCGGATACCCGGATGACATCTTTGACATTGAAAAGGAAAATACACGTTTAAAGCATCTGGTAAGAAATTTCAACATTTTAAAGTGAGAAATATAAGCAGACTAAAGCATTTCAGCAATAGACATGGTCTGTACAAGGACACTAGCTGACTTAAGCAACAGTAGAGAAGCACGCATTAATCATAGAATATTAACTCTAACAACTTAGAAGACAATTCGTCAATTTTTCAGCCTAACATGGTCTCATGGCTCCTTCAGCTGAGTTGCACAATATTAGCGAAACCACGTTGTGACCTTACTGAATTCCTTTGCAGTTCGAGTTATTCGAACAACGAATAAATCAATAATGGGCCTAGCACAAAATGAAACTATAAGGTCATTTTGGTCCATTTGAACAATATTACGTTTTGCCGAATATCCGTTGGTCATTGGTTTACTAATCCAGTGAATAAAGGTTACACTTCAGAAAAAAACGAAAAGCTTTACGTCATTCATAAAAGAATTAAACTTATCGATAATTTATATATTTTAATGAAAAAAGGAATAACTAAGCGACTAATTCTTCAGCATAATCTTAAATTGTGCTGACTACAAACACCCTCTTCTTCGAATCAAAGTAGATATTATCTTAAAATTTTTACAAACAGTAAGAATTACGTCGCACAGGAAATGAATAAGAAGCACGTATATTTTTTGTAAAATTGAAATTCTTTATATCTCATCAAGTATCAAAGTACAATAGGACAACAAAAATGCAGAATTAAAAATAAAGTTAAAGCTAAGAGCTGCAGGATTCTAGACGTATTTATGTCTTCAATAATTAACAAATTTTAAAGTATGCAAAAAGACTAGAATAAATTTATTAAATATGGTTTCGTAAGCGGCAATACTCATTCAACTAACTGATAGAATGTTTTTGTAAGCACAGAGTGTACGTAAACAAATTATAAATAAATAAGTAAATAAAGAATAAATTTATATATATATATATATATATATATATATATATTCTTATAATTAGGAAAACACAAATAACAAAGTGGATAAAGGCCATTTATTTCGTGAATACTAATTATCTTATACAATCATACATATGTATACATTTGGGTTTTCAATTGATTATGCTAGTGGTAACAAATCTGACTCGTTTTACACTGCTGTTTCTTGTTTTGCCTATTTGGTGAGTGTGTATGCGTTTATGTTTTGTGTGTATGCGTATTTGCATGTAAAGAATCATTCTCGCAGTATTGCAAAGTGATGTCTGAGATCTGGTCATTATTGTTTGATAGCTTGAGAATTAACATTTGTGCGCATTGTTCACTGTTACATATATAAGTGCTATTTTTCGCAGTATATTTGATCGTTTCACCTTGTTGCGCAAAGTTGTCGTCTTCACATGGTAACAGCGCCAGTGAGGATTGCAGTGTTAAACTCTCATATATATATATATATATATATATATATATATATATATATATATATATATATATGTATGTATATAGAAAATTCGTGTCAATTCTCCTGCCGAATTGAAAGTTTATTATATTTTTTGTCTTATTAGACGAAAATGAGAAAGCAAACTGAATGGTGGATAACCATTTTAATTTTATATGAATTGTAAAAAAAGTGTTATTATCTAAATATCTTAACTATAAACAGTTATTCCGGCGATAATATTTTGCGTTCAATCAGGTACATTAGAAATAAAATTTTCAATTTAGACAACGACGCGTTGTCATCAATACCATAAAAATAAAAACTTCATATATATTATTTGAGGTAGCTTGAACAAACATCAAATTTAGTAGAATTAATATTTAAATCAACATTTTCCGCCTAATTTACTACAAATAGTAATCACACAACATAGCAAAACTACCGTCAGTCACGCGTATTGACGTGTTTCGACCCTCCTTGAGCTTCATCATAGCGCGACCGAAAACTGCCTATTCAGGATCAAACTTCAGTCCACATATTAGAAAAGAAAAATTGAATATGCGAATCTCACATTCAGTAACCTAGAATACATTGTACTTGACCGGGAATGTAGGCTGCACAATATCTATGCAGCCGCTGACTTTAACTTTTTGTAGCTTGTACCAAATATACACAAGGAATATAATTTATATAACATTGAATGCGCAGGAGGTGATAGCAATTAATTACGTCAGGTTTGTGAGATTTATATAAATTCCAAGCATATTTTATCTAGCCTGCCAGAAAAATACCATTCTAATCCACTTGATGGATTGTATTTATTATTTTATCAAGGTTAACTTTATACTGACTACGTATAAATAATGAAATACTGGGATTTTACTTTAATTTAACATCACATTTCAGGTGGCATGGTGTGTGTCCTATAATGGTAGAACTGAGTTTACTAGTTTGAAGTGCGGTGATGAAAATGATCCAACTAATGAGAAGACTTACCAAAATCATAGAATGGCAATGTGCTGCTTTTCTGTCACTGTAAATGAATTCCAATACTTAAAATATTTCAAATTTAGGCCCCAGCTATCCTGAAAGGTAATTAATGAGTAACCAATAGGGAGGAAATAGATCGACTTGATAAACTACAATTATTATTTTACCAATGCTTGTGAATACTGACGACATAAATATTCACAATATTTTAAATATATATATATATATATATATATATATATATATATATATATATATATATATAAATTGGAAGAAAACAAGGATAAGTATGTGTGAAAAACGGAAACCAATCAAATCTCTTTTATGAAAAACGAACAATCACTCCAAGTTTCTTCCTATTTAGGAAAAATGTTGGATATATCTTTAGTATACTTCATCAATCCACAATTTATCGCAAGAATTAGGATCAAGATAATAATGCGAGCATGTTTTTTCCTCCGGACGTTTCATTTATGTATTCGGACTGGTTAGTAACAAAACACTTGACCGATATTTTATTGGTTTTGTATTTATTTCGCATCTCCCTTTACAAGCCGATGTTGAAGCGGCCAGGATTTAAGATCTGAATATTTGTTTCAGTATTATAATACCCATCTTATACACCTAGTAAGGACGAATTTATTTAGCAGATGGCTTGCGCTGGCTAACTTTTTCCAAATATTTCTCATATTAACAAAGTGTAAATTATCACATCCTAACATTAGGCTTAAATATATTATGTAAATTTAAAAATAATATGATTTTCTTGTATTATCACATACTCATCTAAAAACGGAAGCTTCTCATGTACTTGGGATTAATTAAAACGTGAAAACGTTAAGTTTTTTTGTCTCCATGTTCACATTACAACATACGTTTAGCTTTAGATGTATGTGGAACACCAATAATAAACTTTTAACAGAATAATCGATTTTCAATTGAAAAGAAAAAAGGATTATTAAAAGAAAATTGGTTGCGTGGGCAACGATAAAAATTAAATTAATTTAAGGGTACGAGCTTGATATAAACATTTGACAGTATAAAGTAGGTATTTTATAGTTTGGAATACGTCATACATCCAGTAGACTGGTTTGCTCCATATTGGAAACTCATCATGTACTAGCCAGAATTTGCCGCGGACATGGCTTGAACCTGGGCATGTCTCTTTCGGAGACTGTTGTTCTAACCAATGAGCCATTTTGCCACACCCTACACACAATTTTAAGTTTTTATTCTAACTAATGTCCCTTGGTTATCCTTTCTTTAGTTGGGATCTGTATGGAATCTATTTAAACAAAATATCCTACTAGCCACCACAATCTGCCGTTATAGAATTGTCTCCACTCGACCTGCGGAAGTGATATTTACTTGAACATTTAAATAATTAAACGAAATTAGGTTGCATGGGTCGAGATGAAAATTATTTTAAATCAAGGCTGTGCCATTACATAGAAAAATTGTCGGCAAAAGCTAACTGTTGTATAATGTAGAAAAGCCAATTCATCCAGTAGAACGGTTTTGTCCTTATTTGCAACTCTTCACATAATGTTCAGATTTTGCCGCGTATACGGCTCGAACCTGGGCATGTCTGTTTCGGAGTCTGTTGCTCTAACCACTGTGCGACCCTATAAATGAATATTGTGTGCAGCGCGCGGTAGGTTAGCGTGGTGTTCAGAGCATCAGATTCCGAATCTGACGTGCCCAGGTTCAAGCCCTATCCGAGGTAAATTGCGGACAGCACGTAAAGAGTTCTCAAGAAGAACGTAAGGGGTCTGCTGGATGAATTTTCTTTACTATAATATGCAATGCTTAATTTTTATTGGAAAATGTATTTATATAACGGGACAAATGTTTATTTCAAGGTAGATACCTTGATTTAATGACTGTTATTACCGCCCACAAAACCAATGTTCGTTGATAATTATAAACGTTTTGCTAAATTGAAACTTGTTGTGAATATTTACACAAGTGATAAGAAACCGTTGTATAGCCATGTGCAATATATTGGCGAAGTGGCAATGGAGAGCTGTGTTGACGTTCAAATATTTGGCAGCTGACTTGTTATTGATTACATATAAAGCCAAACTGCATCTACTTAATGTGAAGGAAACAATTTAGCTTCAGTTTGAATCTATCCTAATCTACAGTTAAAATTTCACCCGTGGACAACAAAATTTAGGCAAATACAATCGAAGATTGATATTACGCTTGTTGGTGCTCATAGAAACTTGATGTATGCAAAATGTGATTTGTGCCGCACTAAACAAGTTTCACCATTATCAAACTACGGCATGACAAAAAATCTTTTTTTGGTTTCAATAAATATTTGACGTATAGGAATGCTTTCCTCCTTGCATGCAGTCCCAATTAACAGACGTTTTTCAGACCTGTGTTAACAAATATTTCGTGCACAAAGATTACCACGGAGATTTTAAGCCTCATGCGATATCGTGTACATATATATATATATATATATATATATATATATATATATATATTTCTTATTTTTGGACTAATATGTTTTTTTGTACTTTTTATGTGGACCAATCACTTTTATTTAAATAAAATACTTCAGGTTTTCAAATTTTCAAGTAAATCAGTTAGCTGGTGCAAAGAGAGCTTCTCTACAATTTACTTAATATGTATTTAAATTAATATGTGAAAAAAAATTTGTTTATTATTTGAAATACAAATATCTAAAGGCATCTTCGTTAAATGCCATCATATATATATATATATATATATATATATATATATATATATATATATATATATACATATATATATATAAAACACATGTTTTTATAATATGACTTTACTGGACACTTGTATGAAGAATTTCTCAAGCACTATCTTTTTAAAATTTAAAAAAATTTAAAATGAACATTACTTTTTGTTTGAGTTATTTGTTGTGATTTTTAACTTATTTATCGTTTCTATTTGAAACTTCTACAGAAACAATATGTAAATGCGATTTTCCAATTTTCATAGAATTTTTTAAGGTCGGAGGATTTGTTTGCAATTGAAAACCAGATGTCAATACTACTTGGTGAGGAGGTGATGGCAAACGCGTTATCGCAATCATTTAACCCGTAAGTTAATCTTGGTCGATTGAGATAAATTCTACAGATTAAATTGCATAGTCAGATGTTATTATTGAGTAAATGAAATTTAAATGTTTTGTATAAATCTAGTTCGGACATGACATATAGTTTTTTATTTCATTAGCAAAAGCACTAGGCAGAACAAAAACAACAAACAGTTTTTTCCATTTACGTATGCGTTTTTTTTGCAGATGCTAAACTAATCAAAGCCGGTGATGCATCTGAAAATGTTTTTGGCTCGCATTTACTAGAAATACAAACAAAACATTCGCTTTGAAGGTTTTTATACGTTAATTTATTCAATGAGATAAAGGTTTATTTGCAAGAATATTTACTTGCAAATTATAGCAGGTTGGCGGACTCTCGCAAACTGTAAATGGGAAAGCAGCCTAGATTTTTACGAGCAAACGAATGGGTTTGAGCCAATGCTGGGCTTCTTATAGATTGAATTTGTGTCCCCATTGGTCTGTAGAGGGCTTTTGCGAGTTTAAGTACTACCTATTATTTAATGTTTAATAAAACGTTATTAAATTGTGCAGTTTCTTTGAAAAAAGGTGAGAATAATAATTATTTTCAGACACAACAAACAGTTTGTCCCTTTTTATCCCAGAGTAATTTGAAATTAACTGATCTATATTTTTTTTGCTAAGCCAAAGAATGCAAAAATTAAAACGCTGAGTGTGTAAAATCGTCGCGCCTTCAATCAATTACGTAAGCAGGAAATAATTTTATGGCATAGGGCTTCATATGGAGTTAACGCATCTAAATAACAAAACGTTTCCTTATTTCATTTATCCATGCATTTAAATTAAATGATATTATTTCATTTCTAAAATTTTGGCGATAAAGATAGACATTGATATTTCATATATCAGACATAAAATATATATTGTAAATAGAAATGGCAATATTAATCGAATAAAAGCTTCCTTTGTAAATTATTTAGTTAATAAATTTAATAATCTGAATTATAATGAATTATATAAGATGGAAATCTGCATAATTAGTCGATTGTTATTAGGATTGGTGTAATTTTCCTTGACATTTTAAATTCAATTACTCTTTGTTTTCAGAAGATCTTTTACTAAAATACAGAACAGAAATATTTTTTATAATGTCTATCTCTGGATAAATAATGCCACGTCAAGAGTTTATATATAAAAATTCTGTCTAAAAGTGAATAAAATATAATTTCTTAAGAATATATTTACAGAAATATTCCATAATCGGTTGTCACAGAACTCGTCTGATAGAAAATTTCTGTAGTGTGCGTATATTTTTGTTACTGTTTAGATTAAGCACTGAATATTGTATTTATAATTCTTTCCTAACGCCGAAACATTGACTTGGTAAATTCAAAATATTTATGACGTTGACGATGTCTTTTACCTAAAATTCCCATTACATGCCAAGGAATACAGCGACTTATTAAGCTAATGCCGGCTTCTATTGATAAGCACAAAAACACTTGCAAATGAGGCTTGATATTTTGATACATATCACGATTTATCCCGTGGAACCCACATGCAATAACCTTCTAATAGGTATAGCATGTGTAACGACGAAATGAATAATTTAAATCGGACAAACCTGGCCCTTATGACTATTATAAGGAAGAAAAAGTTACTTCCTGTTCGTCTGTCGTATTCTTTAATTGATGGCTTTCAGCTTCATCCGTCATGCCTTTGGTTGTTTTGAAGTACCAAATATAACACACACAGGTAGGATTTGAACATCTAGGGAACCACAATTTGCTGTGTGTTGTAGGCAAACTAATGCGGTGTATTGAAATGAGTATTTGACCACTAAATGTGTTTAACATATCCCTTCTACAGTATATTTTCTTCTACGTAATATTTAAAAATTTTCAATCGACGCTTGCAAATTACTGATGTAATACCAACCAACTACAAAATGAAATATTACGGGTTTGTGCAATCTACATTTTCATATTTTAGAAAAGTTATCCAATATTTTATTTATTTGAATGATTTAATTTTCTTTGTTAATTTAAATTTACTCTTTATTTGTGTTTGATATTGAGTTTGCAGTTCTTATACCGTTCTCCATATTCTAGCTAAGCACCACGTATTTTGCACTTATTGTTTAATCTGATATTCTTACATTCTAAATTGGTCCTATAAAATGCAACTCCATTCCTCATTTAAAACTTTTACTTTATGAATGTTTGTATTGCATGACATTTTTCATACCTTAGCATTAAAAAACAAAATTTCCTTTATCAAGCGAAGGATTGTTATTAGTATAAATTTTAAAATTGATACATTTTTCATAATTTAATAATTTGACGGTTCTTACTATAAAACTGTTCTGCTGTATTTGAACTGCATTTTTACGAATCAAACAACGAACAACATTTTTAGATCCAAAAGTACCTTTCTCTAATAAATTTGAAAGAGTAAACGGTGTGCTAATTATATTGACAGTTTCAAATTTTCTTTTTTTGCCATTTTTACAAAGTAAAATTGTCAGCCAGATAAACAATTACTGAAGAGAGCGTATGCATAAAGAAATATTTTCATTAATTTTTTTTTAGAAATTAATCTAAGCTGAAGACCAAATAGGCAATAATTTTGTTCTACTCTTGGAATCAATCCGAATTCATCTTTAGAAATTTTGATTAAAATACTTATTTAAATTTGAGGCCTAATTTTGTGATCACACATTGGAGATTTCTCTTAAGAAAAATAACGGTATAAATTGAATATAAGTTTTTAATAGAACTTATTTGTAATGACCTCAAAACAGAATAATCAATAAGATGTGAATAAATAAAAAAATAATTTAAAATACTTGTGATAGATCAAACAAATATGCATGGCTTTCCAACGTAAAATGAAAAACTCAGGTTTACTGACCGTTTTTCAAAAACATTTCACATTAAACTGAAGTTCATTTATGCTATATATTGCATAATTAGTTTTATTAATTAAATAAGAAGTAAATATTGATAACGTTGTTTAAATAGAAGCCTACGCCGAAGTTACATTTTATATTTGTTTAGAATTAACATTAATTAAAGAAACGTTTTATGGAAAATTGCTGTGTTCATTTTAATAATTTGGCATTAAAAGGGATATCTGCCTTAGTTCCCTGATATATATCCATAGTTTAAATCAATATGGAGTCTACGTATAACTTGTAGTTTAAGGAAATTAGGCATCCATCCACCGAAATGGGATAATTATATTTTCATTCAACTTAATCACATTTTGTTTAAAGCAACACATATTAAATCTGCTGAAAAGGGTTTGAAATCTAAGTCAATCTGCCAAATGACGTGTTATAAATACTATGTATGCAAGGTTCAAAATTTTCATTTGCTGGTTTCGCCATATATCAAAATTTTCTTCTCATACACAAATAATCACATTATGTAATGTGATGTTAGTTTATCATAGAGACAGGCTTGAACTTAAAATTTGAGAAAGCAATTTTGTTGCCAAATCTTATATAATCTACAATACATGTACAAATTTTTGTCTTTTTATTTGCGGAGAAACGACATAGCAACTTGTATTGTTTTGAAATGTACAGCTTATTACCATCATTTCCTACATAAAACAACCGGAAATTCACCTTTTTTTGGTAATGAGCCAGTCCATTGCACATTTAACTTCTATTGCATGATTATGTATACACACACAATATTTGAATGCAAAAATCATCATTTTTGTATTTAGTAATTACTTTGAATGCTACGTCTGGAGAACATACGTGCGATGTTTCGATAATGTGTTGCGCAATAGCAGACGTTTATTCACCATTTGATTTAAAACAGGCGTTTAATTTACATTGTTCTCTCAATCATTTTTGTATTTGGAATCTAGGTTATCATTGTTTATTTTAAATTGGGCAAAAAAAACTCTAGTGGTTTGACCCTATTTGAGGCATATATTTGTAAGATTGGAATACATAAAACAGTTAAAAAGTGTCATTTTCTTCTCGCAAGTACTCAACTCAAAGATGATATCCGGTTATTTAAATAGTGATTGTTATGGAAAGCACGAGATATTTTATTGGATCAAATAACTGACTGCAAGCCGGGCTCGAACACGCTTACAAAACCCATTCACCAGCTTTTTTCTTTAAATCAAGATTGCGAGTTTGAGGTAAACACCAATCCTATTGTATCTAACTAGTCGGTCGAACAACATAAAAAAACTACCGTTAGTCATACGTACTGACGCGTTTCGATCTTTCGTGTTGATAGTTTGGCTTCAGTTAGATTTCGTTACACCAACGAAGACATCAAGCGAGGCGCCATTCACATTGGAGATGTTTATTATAAGAAGTTGCAAAAATAAGGTTAAATTTAAAGTCGTAAAATTCAAAATTTCTTGATCGTGTTTTTGATGATGAGGTACGGAAGCTTGGAATAAACACCAATCTGATAGTGTATAACAAATTACAAAGCATTGCATAACTTCCATCAATCCCACATGTTGAAAAGTTTCGACCTTTCATAGGCAGGGCCTAAAACAAGCGGTCAAATGAATAACAAGGGTCAAAGTCAGGTATGTTGTATAAAAAATTAGATTTGCGACTCTCTCAACTAGTGGTCTCGCATACGTTGACCCGGAATCTAAATATGCTGAAATGGTTGCAAAGTAATATTGGGTAATATGTCTGCGGAAATTATTTGAATCATAATCAAACTTTAAATTAGCCTAGTCTTTTAGCATTTTATGGCATTCACCTGGCAAGAAATTACGTTTCCTAAATAAAATATGACCATAAGTATTGATTTTATTGTTTTCTGTTTGCAAGCTCAATTTAAATAAACAATATTCCTAACTACATTCTTGCCTGGATAGACTTAGCAATATCATCCAAAATGTTTCTTGTTGATTTATAAATTATACGAATAAGAATTTATATATTATTATTAATGACATTATTCGTAATACTGTTGTTAAAAGTAATAAAAATTATTTAAATAAATCTAATATATTTACAAATATTACATTTTATTTATGCACACAGTTTTACATTTGATCCAACAGTATACAATGCGTATTTATACTATCAAATGAACGCGTTGTTCCTATTGTCGGGCATTAGCACTGAATTTCAAGTTCATGATCAATTACCGCCAACGCATTATGGCTCAATTGGTTCAGTTTTAGGTCACGAAGTCTTTCATACATTTGACGTGGGAGGTAAGTAATATTTTCATACATATTTGTTTACCAAAACATTATTTCCGAATTTATACAGATATCAATAAAATATATATAAATTTTCATATACTCTTTCTATTTATTCATATTCTTGAAAATGCTACAAATAATACCGTCTGCAATAACAACAAAATCCCTTATTTGACATCGTATAGTACGGAAAGTAAATCCATACAGATGTTACTATTAACTTTTATATAAATGTGTAGATTTATTATAATATTTATTGATTGTGAAGATGGAATTGTAAAGTTACAATAAACTGTTATCTATATAATTAGCTACATTTCTTATTACTGGGAATAATATATGTTTTTGTTGCTCTGCCTTTCAGTTTATTGATTAAATAGAAAATATATGGACACTATACCGAATCTGATATAGATTAAATTTAATATAGTCTATTGCATATATTATATAAGCAATAAGCCTTCTAACTGTTTCATGTTACAGTTTATATGATTCACCAGTCTTTCTTCATACTATTTAATTTCATAGACCATAATGAATTTTAACTCTTACTATTAAAATGTATTGAGTAAAATAAAACAATTCGAATATGAGTTGCGGTGTGGCACATTCAATAAAGAAAATATATTATAAATGTGTGCATTCATTTCCGAAATATGTATCAGAATAAAATAAGCTACCGTTTAACAAAAATTATGTAAACGTCTAATTTTAATTATTAAGTTCATTATCATTCTTATTTTAAATTTGTGTAAATAATCAAGCATTATATAAAAGAAAGCAAAATGAATTTGGTCTTATGCCATTAGTGAAAATATTCAATTGAATGAACTGCAATTGCTTCCTAAAAATTCTTAAACAAAACGCAGTTCATCAATAGGTTTTTTAGTTCTTTCCGGCTATTAATTATTAAAAGCTGCTACATCCGTTAAATAATAAAGAAATTTTGGCATTCTTCGGTTTGGCATAATATAGCAAGATTCTGTTGCTCAGATGGTATTGCTTAGAACTGACCAAACGTAAAACTGTTGTAATTATTTGTTTCATTGAATTTACATACATAAAAACAAACACACACAGACACACACACACACATATATATATATATATATATATATATGCATATATATATTATTTGTTGCTAAACTAGTAATGAAATATTTTAAATAGGACGAGAATGATATGACTAAATCAGTATGAAAATCGGTTTAATCTCCTGTGAACATGCGTTTCGTACCTTTATGCGGCTAATTGCTATTTAGTCAACAAATGTGAGACAATTTTATCATTACATTTACTATGCGTATGTGTATTGAATCGCAAGCGGAGTGAAATTCATAGAAATTATTTAGCATTGCGACTTTGTTCACTATAAATGGTTTGTACTACAAATGCAAAGGGTTCCAGCACCAAAATTGTGGAAAAGAAAAACTACTGAACATCTGCTATTAAATCAGGAGTTATACTCTTCTCTCGACTGGCATTAGTTATCGTAATCATTCATAAATTATATGAATTAAATGATATCGCATACCTATGAATGATTGAATCATTCAAACTGCGCCAATTTTACTTGCTCAAATATATAATGGCTTTTTCGACGAGGCTCCAATAAACACGAAATGCATGTGTGCAAAGGAGATGGTATATTAATGATCAAACCGACTTTGGCATATCCTTCTGGACAGATTAGAACATATTTTGTGGGGAATTCGCGAAGCCTAATACATACATATTCATCAAACTGCCTTGCGTAAATGACTTACATTATGAAATTTACATATAATCTTGATTCCTTTACATTTCCAGGTGCACAGCTTGTTTTTTAATTGTCCTAAAACCGTCAATTAAGGATTTTGCTCAAATGATTAAAGATTAACATTAGTTTATGAAGTATACAATTTCATGGGCACTACTTGATATAAGCCAGCAAATGTGAATATCAAAATTAAAAGTCACTTTCGATTTGATGACGATTTAATTTCACACGGCGAATATTTACTGCTTAACCGGAATGAATAATTTATTTAAATTGTGGATTACATAAGAAACGTATAGTGACGGCACATTTAAAACTTATCGTCAAAGCCAAAAGTATAATTGTCATTGTGTTGTATAGAATATCAAATAAACCTTATTAATTGGCGAGCAATACTCTTTAGATTCGATTTAAGTATCGAATAATCTTATTGCCTATTAAATCATTTAAACAATATTTATATACTAGACAAAATTTCAGAAAGTAGCTGACCACTCAGATCGAGTTAATTTAATGCAAAGCAAAGTGTTTGTGTGCGTTGGTCGCTTGAAAATTTTAACTGCTTCAAATATTGCATGGTTAATCTTCGCAACTTCTGTGCTTGTAACGAAGACATTCGTCATTTGAGCACTTTAACCTTTGGCGTATTGTATATTCGTTTAAACCAACTGCTTCTAGGTGAAGGAAATTGTAAAAGTATTTTTATCAATTAAATCACTAATAAATCTAAATCCATATATTTAATAAAGGAAATCAGTCAAATTAAATGGCCAACTTAAAGCAGTATAATTAAAGGAGGTACAAATCAAAACTTACTGACGCAAGAACCTGTCGGTAGATCGTAAACGACTTGCATAAAAATGCTATGCTACACCGCGCAGAAAAAATATTCTATATTTTGTTAAGTATTTATTGGATTAAGTTAAAAGAATGAAGGTTACGTTTTGTGGATACAGTTTTTAGTTTGCAACTAATTAAAAAGGAATATTTCATAAATTATTTGATTGAATCTATGCAACTTGGCTGAAATTATTTAGACAATTTGTTCCACAGGATATTTGCATCAATACACGCCAGTCATATGGTTATTATTCAATTTGGAGTAAAATTTTATTTTTATTCCATTAAAGCAGTGCAAATGTTAAATTTCATTGCAAGAGTAATCAACCTGATAAAGTTAGAGGTAACTTTACACTAAATTTTGGCAAGACAAAGATGATGTACAACGAGATACCAAATAAATTAAGCACCATTTGATCATATAAAAAATATTCATATGGATTCAGACACTATTTTGCTATCTTTTCAAACGCACTTGATTCTTGTTTTGTTTACCGCTGGCTGTAGTGATCAGCGCATGTTGAACCACAAAATTTATCTTCAATAATTTATACACAAATCGTCCTCATAGTCTATCTAAATTATTGAAGGCAGATTTCATTCTCCCTAGCCGGCTATAACGCCTATCCGATTCCTAACGAATAGGATAAGATTAGTTGACGACTTCTATTATTAGGATTTCGAGTATTATAACGGAAATGTTTTACAGAAAATATCAACCAATCAGCTCAAAACCGAACAGGTTATTAGTTTCAATATAACGAATTATCACCCGCGCAACCAATGTATGTTTAATTATAGAAATATTTACTTCCATAAGACTTCCCCATGGAGCGTGATGTTTGTTCTATAACGACAGATTGAGGATGGCTAGTTGCAACTTAAAGGATAAAGGGCTGCTATATGGACTTCATCTAATGGAACAGCTAACCAAGAAGCATTAGTTATTACATAACTTGTGCGTTTTTCTCGGTAGGGTGGCTCAGTGGTTAGAGCAATAGATTCCGAAGCAGACGCGCCCAGGCTCATGCTTTTTTCGCGGTAAACTCTGGACAGTACGTGATGTGTTCCCATGAAGGACGAAACCGGAATACTAGAAAATATTTAGTTTCTACTAAAAAATGTATGTACACAATGGGTTAGGAGTTTGTTTCAAGATCGCAACATTGATTAAAAGTAAATTACAATGAAGGCTGATAATAGGCTTCTTGGTTTCAACCTTGAGTTCACCTGGACCACACGTCCATATGTCACAAACAAATAACTGAAATCATTTCGTTTACAGGCGTCCAGCGCACTCGTGGGTTTCTTCACTGATTAGTGGCCCGTCATGTCTGCGCCTCGACAGCATTAACAAATGTTGCCCCGATTCATTCACTGAATAAAACCCGGCTTGGCGCCTAATGTAGCAGTCAACCCCTGTTGAAACGCCACAAGTTTCTAAACCCTATTTTCAATGCATCACTCGCTTTTATTGTCCTCTTCATTGAGTTTGGGCTAATCGTTCCGGTCAGATGAGTAGATGGCACGGGCATGCAGTTTAGAAGATTTACTGTAGGGAAAAATCTGTTATAATATGATGGAGCAGTTTGTGGTGGTTCAACAGGAATTGAACACTACACAGGCACACATAATATTGTGCATATTGTGTTCACAGTAATAATGGGCCCTCTTGTAGGAGGCCACGCTTCTAGGCTTATTACAAAACATTGTGATCGTTACAGTAGTAAAGAGTTAAATATTGGAAGCGGTTTGTTTCAAAGCCTGGATCATCTTTAGATATGCTCATTATGAGATGGAGAATATAAGTGAAATAAATCTTATTAGTGGACAGTCTGCTAACAAAATCTGATAACGATTGTCTGTCTTTAGTACTAAGCTTAGAGACTTCAGCATAGTTTTGCCTAATATTATGTTGCAGTAGTAGTTCTGCCGAGTGCAGGACACGAACTGGAATTATATCTTAAGACGCTGTCTTAGATGCATATCCTTAGTGTTATAATAGTGTCCAAAATTAAATCCGGCCACTATTATAAAGCAGTGTAAATATTTGCCAATGTTTATGTCAAAACAAACAACCTGAATGAATTAGCTGCTATAAAGTGATAAGCAAGCATTGATTGCATAATTAAATAGCTAGATAACATTTCGCAAAATGCGTTACTAGGAAAACATTTTTCAATTCATTTATTATTCAAATTAATTAATGATAATTGAAGTGAGAGCTGCTCTTGCGAATTTAATGAATGCATATAATTGTTGTGGCTTGATTTCTATTAGTAAGATATCATTTGTGTTTTGAAGACGCCAAAATTCGTCTCGAATATGTCAGTATGTATAATGAGTAGAAGAATCGCCATAGTGTGTGAACTCGGATTGGGCGTTTGTTGCAAGTCAACAAAATCGATTTAAGTAACAACTGTCTTCATTTTAATGGGATTAAAGCAGACATCTTGCAAAATTTACAAGTCCTAACTTACGAGTGAAAAAATACGATCCTAATCTACAGATTAGAAATGAAGAAAGGGTGCTACACATTTAGTAAATAATATTAACATAAAGCGCATATCCATAGATGTGCAGTTTTTTTAATCTTGTAAATGACATTTTTTGTAAACTCTAAATTTTTGAGTTTATTTGTAAATATTTGAAAATAATTTGTCATAATTTATAAAGACATATCACGCTGACGGGTAAGAAGTTACGCTTAGAATACCAGACAGGTCTAGATTGCATACTTAGAAAATACTGAGTTGTTCATCAGTAACATCTTAGCGAATATAAGAAAAATGGATAGTCTCAGTTTCCATAAATTTAGCTGCATATATTCTAAAATATTCATAACCAAACAGCTGCGTTAGTCAAAACGCAGATCAGGTAATTTCAATTAATTCAGTACCGCACAAAAAACATTCCTTCAAGAAACAGCTAGTTTCGTGGTTCTACAAAATAAATATTTTTATATAAATAGAATAAGGTACTTTGACAACTTTATATATACAAATGGAAATATAATCCGAAGTTTTTCAAACTATCCATATTTATATATTATTTTTCAATTAAATTAAATGTGGATATATATATATATATATATATATATATATATATATATATATATACTATATACATATATTACCAGCTTGGTTTATTATTTACGAAAAGCATTATTTAAACATCAAAATTCACTTTTTGAAGACGCCGATTTGACATTCTCGACTAATAATAGGTCAGAATAATAAGCTATAAACGTCTATTTATTAAACTTCACTTACTGCATTAAGACTATGTTGAAATTGGACCACGAGCATATACACATTTCTTTGTGAGCTCCAAATGCTTAAATGAACATTGATGGCGCGGGTGGTCCTAAAAATGATACTAGTATAGTGTTGAAAGCCAATGCCATTTGATTGAATTACCTATTACATGATTAAAATTTTTTCATCAAAAGACGACATGATTACAATTAGTTATGTTGTGTAAATCAAAAGGATTTCGAAAATTCTTTCTGAAGTTCACCAATTTGAAATGAAATAAGTTGCGTGTTGCGGAACGTGCCCAAGTAGAAAAGAATCCAACATTGTTCCAGTTACGCCATGCTTAATATAGTTTTCGCGGTAATATAGAAGGATCTTTTCGCTTTCTTAGAATGCTTTCTGTTTACTTCTAATTAGAGTAGAACCGAGAGAATGGTAATTGAACGAATGTATAATTGTGTAAGGATTATATTTACTATTAAAACAATATATATATATATATATATATATATATATATATATATATATATGTATATATATGTATATATAAAAGAAAAAAACAACGTAATCCATGAAATAACATTTATAACATTTATTAATAAATCTTATTTCTACCAGTATCTATAGCTATTGTTCTGGATTCATTAGTATATTCGTTCATCCAATCCTACTGTACATTTGTCGTAACCAATCTCTTCTTCATTATGTTAGCCTTTGTTTTTCGCAATTTAGACCACTCCTTTTGCGTAACCTCATTTGGTGTGTCATCGCTTTCATTGTAATTGCGTCCGTAATTGATGTATGTGTCGTATTTTGCGAAGCGTTGGATATTTTTAAAGGCATGTCAGTTATGTCTTTGTTCCAGTCCAATTTAATTTCTTTTTCAATTATTTTCTGCACGTTTAAGCAGGACCTTAGCTTATTAATTGCAATAGCTTCAAAAGCCAGAATCATTTTCTCTGTTTTTGCCTTGTAGAGAACTGAAAAGTTGTTACTACTAACATCATGACCTTTGAGTAGTTCATGCACCCAAATTGCTGATTTTTGTGAAGGAGCTGCACCCCTCTTTAATAGTTTTTGAGGAAGATGCTGATTTATTCTAGTTTCGAGCCTCTTTTTTGATCTGCCGATGTACTGAGCGTTGCAGGTACATTGAAATTTGTATACAGACAAAGGTGTTGACGTCACAGAGAGGCTATCTTTTTCATTCGTGCGCATCAGTTTTGTTGTGTTGAACACCAATCTCACCTGTATTGATGGAAACTGTGCTTTAGTCGCTCGAATTACTTTTCGTTTGGAGGTGATCTTCCAGCGGAAATCTTCAAACGAAAAGTAATATATATATATATATATATATATATATATATATATATATATATATATATACATACATATATATAGCTCTTTATGACATAATTTAATGTATTTTATTCACAAATGAAACAAGAAGCGTTGTATGTAAACTTATTACTTGTAAGTCAGAACGTAAATTGCGGTTAATACGATTATAATGAATGCAATGGGAAAACGTGGATTCATTCCTCATTGTTCCGATATTGCAACTTCATGTTAGCGCCAATCGTTGTGTGTGGGGAATTTGAGAAAAATTCGATAAATATGATACGTTTCCTTATTCAAACTTAGTTCGCATGAGCAGTTTTTACATGCATGTATAACTGTGAAAACTCTAAAACCAGCAATAAATAAACATAATTTTTGTTGGTTAATACTTCAGCTGCCTTTTATTGCCCAGAGTCTCTATCTATTGCCATAGTTGGTCATAGTTTGAGGAAGTGTATCAGTGCATCGGTCTAGTAACAAAGTAGAATGGACATTACACGATCAGATTTACCTAACCTCTACAATCGCTGGCGAAATCAAACCGGAAGAGCAATAATCATTGTAATCGGTGCAGTCTCCTTCTGCTGACGCGTGCTTATCGGCAAAAATTTAACAGCAATACATTGGGAAAAAAACGCATGCAAACTTTTAAATGACAGATGTAATGTCGAACGCAGTCAAGTGCGACGTAACAGTGCGTTGAAAAATCAAATAAACCGTATATGAAATATTATAATGAGCAGGAATTTGAGAAATACCTGAGACTAAGCGAAAGTCAATATGGAAAATCAATATAGAAAATTCTATAAAAAAATTAATTCTTCTAGACAAAGTAATACAAAATTTAATATGATTATCATAAGGAATTTTGTTTTCAAGTATTATTCCCTGCTTTTTTGATTAAAAGCAATAAAAATATCAAACAAAAAAATCATGTGCTTAAGTGTGCCACAAACAAATAACTTTCAATAAAACTTATTTCTGATGTTGTTTAAAAAAGGCCTCAATTACGACAAATTTGGTCTTTACAATAACACGTGGCTGTCCGAAGAAACGCTTAATGATTTCTACGATCGCGTGTGGTGCTTAGTACTTCAATACAGTGAATACAAAATTCGTGGTCAAACGGTAAGCTGGCATGCAATTCAGCCAATTATTGCTCTAAAATATGTAAAATTATTTTTTGTTTTAAACATTTTGTTCTTGTCAATCTCGTTTTAAATTAAATCTTACAATTCACAAATTCCTTACAAATGTTTAGAGGCAGTTTTGTCAGTTTATTGCCAAGCAACTTCGTTTTGTTCTTAACTGGCATAAATACAAAGCACAAATTCATTTTTGAACATATAAACGTAAAAATATTTGCAAAGCCTAGCAATTAATATCCTCGTTACGAGTATAGTTATTTCCCAACGAACGTCCAATTATCTTAAACGGAAGTAATGCAGACATAAAAAGAGTAAGAACATAAGATATTAACTGGTTATCTAGAAAATTGAATTAAGGTTGAGAAATTGGCTAACTGATGAACTAGTTAGATACTTTAAATCAAGTTTGCGAGCTTGAAGTAAACACCAATCCCATAGTTTTTAACCAGTCGTCGAACAACATAACAAAACTACCGCCAGCTGCAACGCACTGACGCGTTTCGACCTTCCATGATCATCATCAGAGTACGACGGCAAACTGACTATCGAGGATCAAACCGTATTGAAAATATATGGAAATCAAATTTAGATATACGGCTCTCACTTCTAGCAGTCTCGCATACATTGAACTTGACTGGAAAAAAAGGTCGAAACGCGGCAGTGCGTTGCAGCTGGCGGTAGTTTTGTTATGTTGTTCGACGACTGGTTAAAAACAATAGGATTGGAGTTTACTTCAAGCTCGCAAACTTGATTCAAAGAATTTTTACCACCACCCGCGCAATCAATTATTGTTTTATTGTATTGCTTATATGTGTATATGTGGCCAAAGCTGCAAACAGTTAATGTTCGTGACTGCATAGAAATTGTGCAGCCGACATTTCCAGTCAAGTTCAATGTATGCGAGACTGCTGGAGGTGAGAGCCGCATATCTAAATTTGATTTCCATATATATTCAATGCGGTTTGATCCTCGATAGTCAGTTTGCCGTCGTACTCCGATGATGATTATGGAAGGTGGAAACGCGTTAGTGCGTTGCAGCTGGCGGTGTTTTGTTATGTTGTTCGACGACTGGTTAAATACAATGGGATTGGTGTTTACTTCAAGCTCGCAAACTTGATTTAAAGAATTGTTACCACCACCCGCGCAATCAATTATTGTTTTATTGTATTGTTTATATGTGGCGAAAGCTGCAAACAGTTAATGTTCGTGACTGCATAGAAATTGTGCAGCCGACATTTCCAGTCAAGTTCAATGTATGCGGGACTGCTAGATGTGAGAGCCGCCTATCTAAATTTGATTTCCATATATATTCAATGCGGTTTGATCCTCGATAGTCAGTTTGCCGTCGTACTCTGATGATGATCATGGAAGGTCGAAGCGCATCAGTGCGTTGCAGCTGGCGGTAGTTTTGTTATGTTGTTCGACGACTGGTTAAATACAATGTGTTTGGTGTTTACTTCAAGCTCGCAAACTTGATTCAAAGAATTGTTACCACCACCCGCGCAATCAATTATTGTTTTATTGTAAATAAATATATTGTTATTAGTCGCATGATGTCATGATTACCACGAAAAATATTTCCAGTCAGGGCCTGATTTTGCAGATGTTGGTCATAAATAAGATGTAATAACAATTTAATTCTTAAATTTCGATGAAATATGACTGTCACCAAAATCATAGTTTCGTTATTCTGTATAGTTTTGGTTCATGCTATATATAGGTTGGCAGGGAGGCTCAGTGGTTAGAGCACCAGATTCCAAAGCAGACGTGCCCAGGTTCGAGCCCTGTCCGCGGCAAATTCTGCCCAGTACATGATGAGTTTCCAATAAGGACGAAACCGGTCTATTGGATGAATTGCCTTTTCTACACTATACAATTCTTGGTTTATACTGTAATTAATGGGTCAGGTGTTTATATCAAGACCGCAACCTTGATTATA